>OX104062.1:63258130-63352408 GCA_944474145.2 Dicrocoelium dendriticum | reverse complement strand
ATTGCCTTACACAGCGCTGCACACTCACCCAAACTTTAGCCAGACAGCTCGGTTAGTATAAGAAAGCAACCACGTCAACGACGCAGGTCATAGTGCACCTTCTGCAGTGGCCAGAACCAAGCAAAGGATGGTGGTAGCGTAGATCGCGCTCTGGAAAGTGCAGACAGAAAAGCAGAACTCGAACGGGTGATCAGCGTTTTCGTTTCCGGCTGTTAGGCCAACGACGGCCACGCTAAATTCTGTAAACAAATACAGCCGCCCCCTTGTAGAGGGCGGGCATGCACTTGTGTCCCAAACGGTCGCGCACCTAAAACATCCAGCTTGGAGTACAACTGAACATCCCCATCAGATGTGTAAAATTGTTGGATAGAAAGATTAGCGAATAGACTACGGCATCGTGATTTCACAATGCCGGAAATAGTCTGCAGTCACTAGTGTGGGTCCTATTCAACAGCATAGCATGTACTAGTCTGGCCGGTTTTCAGTTAATTTTGCACGACTTTTCATTATTTATGAGGCTGAACACTGCGAGGCTTCCGAAAAATAATTGCTAACATAGCGACGAGAGTGTAGAGTAAGTGACTTGTTGTGGAGGTGAGAGATGAACTGGTTTAGGGAACTTACTCCTTCGACAAGCACCAAGTTGACTCGACCAATCTGAGCTTCGTTGAATCGAAGACTAGCTCGACGTCCGGCGAGTTTCAATTCCACGTGACGTCGTTGCTTCACATCGGGAGGTACGTCGTCAACCAAGCGGTGGTATGCGCGAGTTTTCTGGTGGAGAGGGAAAAAACAGGATAAGGCGTTAGCATGAACTAGAAATTCACTAAAAGGCACTAAGCGCCTGTGATTGCGGTGCCTTCTTCAGTTTACAGTCCAGTGGGTATGACGAGGTGACATATGATGATGGGTGTGCCTAAGATGCACATACCTATATGAGTAGCTAGTCTCAGTAAAAGCATGCCTCAGCTCGTGAACAAAGAGGATTGGGTGACATACACAATTCTGAAGACAGGTATGCCAACGAATGGGAAACGAATAAACGGATCGCTGAGGAATGATCAAGTCATGGCGCATAAGACACACTGCCCGATGACACTGTCCCGGAAATTGCCGACTACTATGCCCAAGGTTGAATGAAGGGTATGTCAAATGAAGGAGAGAAGCTCAGAAGGCCAGCGTTGCGTCGATCGCAGCCTTAATCACAAACAGCACGTGCTGTGAGAATAGAATGAAGCGAAACGAAGCGTAAAGAATTTCAGAAGGGCGCTGACGTCGAGAAACCGAAGTTCTCTATATAATTTCACGTGTGACGCTATGCTAGCATCGATATAAGTATGTCCGTAAGCTGATCAGTGATTCCAAGGGTGATTGAGGTAAATGGGATACGTGTGGTGATCATTCCGGTACTTGTCAGTTACTTAAACACGAGATTGGGTGGAAGTATATCAACGCTGTCTGGTCGCCGAATCCGAAGATACTTGCACTTAAACCTTCGGATGAAACAATCAGCTCGAAAATACAGCGGAATAAATGTAACATTTGTTTGGGAGATCTCATTCAGAGCCTCAGGCGCGTTGTTCATCACCACCAATGCAATAACAAGTCTGTTCTGTCGGGGAATGCGCGAATGCAGAGTTCACTCCGTACCCACCCGGGGTTTTGTCTCACGGGGCGCGCATCGAGGAGACAATTGCCACCATAACTAGTCGCGCACAAATCTCAACGGATTCATAGTGACAGCAAATAACCCGAGAGAAACGGACGTGTTGATCCATATCGATTGCTAACTTGTAGAGTGCGAGCATTCTGCAAAACGAGGCTGCCACACCACCCCAACGGTGTGTACCGAGAGAATCGGCCGGCATGCGAGGCAGCCGAGGAATGAATTCCCCCATGCCATGTCTGCTCTTCTCAAGTTAAGGAAACTCAAAGCAGATATTATACACAAAATTGGGTGTGTTTTCGGCATTTCCAGCACTAATAAATAAATAAATGAATACATTTATTCTCGATGGAGCGAGACACACGCAAAAGGCATGATCAAGTAGGAGCACAGTGTAGCAATAGATCGATCACAGCTTGATCGAAAAATACCTTGTTTCTCAAGGTATCCAGTAAGTTTGCAATGTAGGTGGATTGCAGGTGGAAAATGCTTAGGGGATTACGCTTGTTAGAGTTGTACAATACTTCTGGAACAGGAGTCGAAATAGATTTCCATGATAAACGGGACCGCTATGTTCGCGGACGGCGGGAATTTGAATACGTTCTCCAAAAGATCAGAGATCTGAACACACTTGTTAGCTGGGTTGGAGTTTAATCCAAAAGTCTTACTCCAAGAGCTCGTACAGGAATGTGAACGTATGTTGGCACTGAAGTATGACGCAGAAATGATCCAACCGGACAGCGGGTATTGTGTAGCGGATGTTCATACTATCCATACACGCCCCGGGCCATTGTACAATTCAGTACATCTCTAGGAATTCGCATGCCTAGGCCGCCCACTTAGCACTTGTTGACATTGGGATCAGGTGGAATTCGCATGATTTTGATTTCAGACGGAAATAAGGGACACAAGGAAACCAGATGTTTTCAGAGAACCTCTGGAAGACAGTCACGAAACTTAACAAAAACTTAACCAAAACCTCTAGTTTTCAACGTTCCCTTACAAATGTGGTGTTTGCAATCACTTGCTCGAACTATCAGTCACTGCGGAAGTATGCTACGATTATGGCAAATGTTGTCTCTGTCCGACTTCTATTGGACACGGCTTCCGACGTCATGAGCTATCCGGGGCTAGATGACATCGCCCCAGCTTCATAAGGCTCGGTGGAAAAGTAACTTTGTTATTAGTAAACATCTTCACTTTCGGCAACTACCGGTTGCTTCCCATCTCAATGGAAGAAATTCATCACAATGCAAAAAGGGGGTCTGTGGAATGAAATGCTATGGAGGACATTTGTGAGGGCATTACCAGTACACAGTATGCCCTTCTCATACTTAGGTACAAAGAAAGCCCCTTCTGTACAGTTACGGTCTGAAACTCATCCATCCAGAAGGCGTTCAGATATTTATCTAAAGGCGTCTGACTGTATCAAACCGCTGACAAAACTATCCTCGACTGCTCCACGGGGATTAGTGCATCGAAAGGTACACCCATAACAGGAAGCAAAATATCTATCCACTAGTGATAACAGCAGTCATCCTCGAAAGCTTTTTATTCCTAGAAACAGCTCTAATACGGTCAGGGCGAAACCAAACAATCAAACCATGACTAAAAATGACAACAATCCCATGTTATCTGTAAAACATAAACCCCTAACCTCTCAGAATACGCTTGTGGACTCATCGGTTACTAGGCCCGTAACTTCTGCTACGACAATAAATAGTACTCTTTCTTGTCCTCCTTCTTGCCCCCACCTCCTTTGAGTAACTCCGTAATATTCCCATATGTTCAACTTTCCCAAACTACTCCATTTTTGGAATTACTCCACCCATTCTGCCTCCCCTTTACTATCAATGACTGCCGTAAATCTCACTGAAAGAGTTATTGCGGATAGCTCTGCAGCTAAAATATAGGCTCAAATTGTAATGAGTATTGTGGCTCAAACCTGAGTCTGAGTCAGAATGCTTACCGAATGGTGCTACTTAACATACATTCGCTGTTAAATAAAATTCACTTATGCCGTACCTTTGTGTACCTAAATAAACCTGATCTTGCCTTGCTTAATGAAATCCGGTGCAGCACAAATGTGTCAAGTAAAATGATTTTATTTGACGGATATAAACAGATCAGAAGCGACCGAAAGGCAGGTAGGGGTGGAGGTTGTATTACTTACTACACACAGAACCTACTTATTCCTGAGTACACACTTCCGCTTATCTGTCCATGTCTTGATTCGTCTGGATAATTTTGTTGCTCGGTGGAAACGATCTATTGCAGGTTGCATATATCGCCCAACTGGTACCAGCAAGTAAGAAGAGATACAATTAGTAAATAATTTTAGCAACATTTCTTGACTTAATCTGCCAAATAAGGTCATCTGTTAGCACTTCAACCTGACTGACATATGCTGGTCTAGTTTAGTAACAACCGAGAATCACACAAACTTTTTAACTTTCCTTATACCTGAAGGATAGACTCAGCATATTCTTTCATCTACAAAGGGTAAAAGTGTACTAGACCTAGTTTTTATTCTAGGCGCTATTCCCAATTCTTGACGCATTCATGATGCTTCTTCACCGCGTTGGGCTAAACCAACTTACGCTTAAACTAGGTCTTTTTAAGCTGGATAAATTTCATTCCGCTTTATTTGGTTTGTTATGCCCACCTGAATAATTTTATATTAACTGGCCACTTTGCTTACGGTAATTGCGGTTATCTTCGGTAACTTTGTTACGTTTGTAGCATATTTAAGTAACGTGTGGACATTTATTACTTATCGCGGATTCGTTGCTAACCAACTTATATCACATGCTAATTTAGCGAAGAGTTATGCCACCGTGTCTGTATGCACTATTGGATCCATTTTATTTCATCTTGTCGTTTCAAGTGAATGGCTGTTGTTTGATATCCCCGGTGTGGCTGCGCTTGATGTGTATGTTGACAAGGTGCCTACCTGTCTATTCCTCACTACCTCGTCCATACTGGCTTCAGGAGACAGTTGGTCGTTGCTGGAGGGGACGGGGTGCACGGTCCTTGTGGCCTTGCTGGGTTCAAATAGTGGTTCCATGCACTCAGTGTGGAGCGGACTACGGTCCAGCCACCGCCTTGTGTGCGCTTGATTCCCCAAATACAGCGTGCTTGTGTTAGCCTGTGAAGGAGTGTGGGCCGGCTCCGTTGATGAAAAGTGGCTCCCATCCACATGCCTCACGGTCTTATTTCTTCGGGTTTACACTGGATATGGAGTATGTGGTTGAAGCTGTGGGTGGAGCAGCGCAAGCCATCCACGGTCCCTCTGTAGGCGCAGGCGTCCTTTGGTTGACCACAGTGACAGGCAAATCCGAAACCGGATGCCGGCAACCATTCCCAGTTTCACATAAGTACTACATGGCCTTGCAGGATGCAATCACAGATTAGTTGCCTGCAAAATAGTGGTCGACCCCCCGCACTGGTCCATTCAAAAATACATTCTTTTTTCCATCAAATAGTAAACTGGGACTCATTTTCCATTATACTCTGGTCGAAAAATTGGGAACTTTTCTTTCTTTCCCATGACCTCTAGGATGTATCTTTCTGTTTTACCACAACGTACAATATGGCATGAAATTATTTAGTAGCAACAAAACGAAACATTGTGCTAGATCTTCGGTTAGCTCGACTATTGTTAACAAAAGATAGAAAACAAATGTCAGACTCGCTGGAGCGTATGAAAAAACGCGTGATTTCAGCGTGCTGCTGCGTCTGAAAAGACTTGTAGTTGAAACGGATGTTAGCAAAGTTACACATCTTAGACAAGAAGTGGAACGTATTTTACAGAGCAAAATCAAAGCTGATGAACTAAGTAACTTACTGAAGAACAGAAAAGCCTGACAAACATACCTACCCTCACATATTACCACACCAGACGGCAGTGTTATCGACACGCCTACTGCTATGGCGGATATGCCTTTAGTGCATACTTTGCTGAAGCTTTCAACAACGAAAACGCGACTCTGGTATCTCCAGTCTCATTTGTCACCCCCCCGAAATTATTTCAGTAGTTGACGTCAACATCAGAGTTATTAAAACTTTTGATTAAGTTGCTTCGGTCATCTCATAACCCTGGCACTGATGGTATCTCTGCAGCCGTAACCAAGCGTGGTGATGATGTACCACTACTATTAGTGCTTAATTTTCCTTGTCCTTACAGTCCGGCTAGTATCCTGAGAGATGGAAGGAATCTGTTGTCAAACCGCGATATAAGTCTGGGCATAAAACGGATAATTGTAATTATCGCCCCATGGGTCACACCTTCGTCTCACCAAGATTGATAGAGAGAAATTTAAAGGAACAATTCACTTTGGAAATTATTGAGAATACCTGTAGCTCGGGATGTGGATGAAAGGATTGTCCTGTTCTCCGAGCTGGGCATTTCTGTTGCAGACGTTTCGTTACCAAACTTGGTAACATCTACAGTGCAGCTATTTAGTGCTGATTCGCGGAGTCTCGCAAACCAATGCGAATCAGCACTAAATAGCTGCACTGAAGATGTTACCAAGTTTGGTAATGGAACGTCTGCAACAGAAATGCCCAGCTCGGAGAACAGGACAATCCTTTCATTCACAATTCACTTTTTTCCTTATATCGCACATTCTTCTTTCATCTTCACAGCATGGTTTTTCAAGTCCCGTTTGTGTGTAACATATCAGTATGATTTCGTAAATAATCTCACTGAAGCAACTGACTCTGGTCTTATATTTTGACATGTAGAAAGCGTTCGATCGAGTTCCGCACATAAGTTATTATCGAAGCTGAGCAGTTTTGGCATATCGAATCCGCTCCTTTCTTGGTTTAAATCCTATTTGACTGCACGCTTCCAGACAGTGAGCATAAATGGGTTCATGTCTACGCTCCAACGAGTTACTAGTGGCGTCTTTCAAGGCAGAGTTTAGGTACGCTTCTTTTCCCACTGTATATATACGATCTTATATCTGTCGTACGCTTCGGAAGCTCATGCTTGTTTGCAGATGATTCGAAGGTAGTATATACGTTGCATACATCCCAATAAAAGACTGAGGTAGCAAATATTAAATGTGATCTAATAGCCATATAGGGTTGGTCTGCAAAGTGGCAGTTGCACTTCTCCACGTCAAAATGCAATATCCTGACTTATGGATGTCATATTGATGAAGAATTTTTTCTACTTCATGGCGATCCCATTCCAGTGTGCTCTTCTGTCAGAGATTTAGGACTGAGGTATTCCAGCTTCTTAAATTTCAGCGAACATGCGAACTATATTGTTTCTAAGGCAATGCAAGTATCGAGACATAGTAGTCACTTACTAACGCGGAAAGAGACAGGGCTCATGGCATATAAAATCAAAGTAAGACCACTGTTAGAATACTGTAGCGTTACATACAGCAATTTACGTCCATGCGACCTGAAGGCCAAAGAAAATGTTCAATACGCCTTCACCAAACACATCTTTGCTTACACTACACTTGTTCCTTATAAAGATAGCTGTAGTGAATTAGAACTTGAGCCTTTTTGACTGCGTAGTCTTCGTTTCCTTCACAAAGTTGTGTGGCATAACGCGCATAGTGAACACCGCTCTATGCAATTTCGGTTGGAAACCAAATATGAAACAGGCGACACCGAATGCCTGATTGTTGTACCTCCACAGTCCTCTAATTCCGATGGCTTCAATTGTTCCTCTTTCGGGACAAAGCAATCACAATTACAGACATTATCAACTGCATTTGGATTATCTTTACTGCTCTTTGTTCCTTGCAAAACCCTGGCTGGAATGTAACATTTCTTTCTCTCGTAATTTCTGTACAATCGTCGTTATTCACCAAGACTTCTCATGAACTCGTGATTGGCCTATTTGCAAAAGGTAGCTATTAGTATTATGCTTTTTAATTCCTGATACTTGATATTCGTCTTTACTTCGTTGTTGGTCATGATTGGGCTGATCTCTTGTGGTGAAAGATTAGCTACCAAGCTGAAAAATTATACCCATGCAAGACATATTGCCACTGACTCACTAGCGTAAAAAGTGCTATACTTGAATGATTCGCATGTCGGAACGGGCCGAGGCTTCATCGTCAATAATGCTGCATAAAACAGTTCTTTATAAAAATAAATTTATAAACAAATGACGGCTTACATGCTATTTTGCCACACCGGCACACAGCCAGCTAGAGCATGAAAGTGCGGGAGAAACCCATCGAAGGAATCCCCCGCATGGAAGCAGGTTCCCTGGGGACGGTTCCATGATTGGCCGTATTACTTTAATTGAACTCTGGGCTAAATCTGCATTTGTTGTTGTTGTTCCTAATTTCTTAATCACTCTGATACATTCAGACTGCCAATCACTTCAAAAACCCATTTGGGGTTCGTTATACAAAACGGGAAAAATTAACTATTTCATACGATCTCCTTGTAAAGATTGACCAGGTCACTCAGTTGGGCTATGCCTCGCATCGTCGAGGAACAAAGCGGTTAGTTACTTATTTCATGTATAAGTTACTGTCCGGTAGATCCCACGTCTGCTGCTTTTAAAGTCGCAATCGAGAACATTGTCCAACTTCTTACACCTAGTTTCACCTGGCATAAATTGTCAAACTTCGCTGTACCCTACGAGCAATGATGTCCCAGTAAGTGAAAGCCTGAATGCTGAAGACCAGTGAAAACGCAGAACGAAATTACGAAGGGACGTTAGGCGTTTAAGTTCTCTAAGCCAACACCTAGCCAAACCACGTTGTTACCGGAGCACATCTATAGAACCCATCGAAGCTAGCTCTTTCTCTCTCTGTTTGGAGAAGCCCGGAGAATATTGGTTATATGCCGCCTGTAGCCGATTGGCTAGCCAATGGGAGTAAGCCAATGACATCGTTTCACCTTGAGGTGAACCAATCAGAATGACCTACATTGAAGCCCTCCAGTAAGCACACTACTTTCTCAGCCAACAAGCGAGTTTTTGCGCATCTAGTAGTTACTATAGTCAGGAACTACCAATTAGGTCTTTTCTCTCATGAACTATTTATTTCGACCTAATATTTTGGATGTACATTCTGTCTTCCGAGTGTTCCATACAAGTTTCCGCCTTTGTCTTCTGATTTGGAAATTGGCTGTATCGCGACCATAGTGGCTGCATCGGTTATCCGTACTGTCAGCGGAAACACAACAGTTTTGTGGCGACGCGAGCACAGTTATTCAAGATGTCAATCTCGGCAGAAGATCTGAAAGCTATTTTGCTTCAACAGCAACAACAATTCGAGGCGGCACAACTGCGTATGATCAGGACTTTCATTCAAACACTATCGCGCCAGTCTACATCAGTCCACAATGCTGAGAAGCTTTCAGTTGATGCAATAATCAAGTGTCAGTGAGTTTGTTTTTGACACCGCTATAGGACTGATTTTCGATGCGTGGTTCAGACGTTAGGAAGATATCTTCAAGACGGAGCTGGCAAATCTTGATGATGCGTCAAAAGTACGGCTGCTGCTGCGCAAACACGGAACTGTGGAGCATGACAGGTACATCAATCAGATTTTGCCAAAATGTGCTCAAGAGTTCAGCTTTGATGAAACCATTTCCCCATTTACGGAGATGTTTGGCGATCAGGCATCGCTTTTCAATAATCTGTAGAATTGACTGAAGCTGTGCAAGAAAGACAGCGACAGTCTCATTGCCCATTCAGCAACAGTGAAGCGAGAGTGCCAGAAATCCAAGCTGAAACCACTTACTGAAGACCAATTTGAGTGTCTAATACTGGTATGCAGCCTGCAATCTCACAAGGATGCCGAAATCCAAAACAGAATACTCGGGTTGTTGGAGCGAGACCGGGATGCCACACTGCAAGCTGTCATTGCAGAAGCCGAGGACAATCAATTTAAAACACGATACAGCTATGGTCGAGGATAGGAAGGCGTATTCCAGTGATTTCGCAGTTCAGCAGATTTGGAGGAACAAGTTTCCGGCCACTAATCACAAGAAGACCACTCAAGGTAAGCCATCATCAGCATGTTGGCAATGCGGCGACTGGCATTTGGATACATGGTGTCCATTCAATAAACATTGCTGTCAGAGATGTCGTAGATGTGGGCACAGAGAAACTCATTGCAGATCAAAGCCATTTTTCAGACCGGTTCATGATGCACGAAAGAAAACCTACGGTGGTTTCGCGAGGAGAGTGAACGCCAATTTTACTGACGATGTCAGAGATATAACGTACATTAACATCAACATCAATGGAAGACAGGCGCGTTTGCAGATCGATACGGCCTGACATTACGATCATATCAGAAAGGCTGTGGAGAACTATCGGGTCACCAGAAATCAAACCTACCAGTCATGGGGCGAAAAGTGCATAAAGTGCCGAGTTGTAATTGATTGGTCGAATCGATTGTCAGTGTCGTTATGCCGATGTTACCGCATGGGGAACGATTTTCGTCACGAGCCCCCAGAATTTGAATCTTCTATGTCTGGACTGCGTCGAGCGTTTCAACCTACTTGATGTTCCGATCAACCAGATTTGTGCAAGTGTCCAGATACACAAGACAACAGCTCCTAAAACTGTAGCTATCGAGCGCCTACGGGAGAAATATGCAGCAGTTTTTCGGGAAGGCCTCGGTAAGTGCACTAAAGTACAAGCTTCACTATCCCTTAAGCAGCAACATCAATGAGCGACAAGGAGCTGGATCGCTTAGAGAGAGCAGGGATTATCTACTCAGTGAACTACTCGTCTCGGGCGGCACCCATTGTGGTGGTCAAAAAGCCAAACGGTCAGATTCGATTATGCGCTGATTTCTCGACGGGTCTAAATGCTGCATTGAACGCCCATCAGTACTCTTTACCGCTTCCAGATGATTTGTTCGCAAAATTTAATGATGGTAAATGTTTCGCAAAGCTGGATCTCTCTGATGCATACCTGCAGATCGAAGTATATTAAGCTTCACGAGAATTACTCACCATCAATACGCATCAAGGCTTGTACTAGTTTCACCGTCTCTCGTTTAGAGTCAAGTCCGCACCAGCCATATTCCAGCAGATCATGGACACAATGCTGACAGATATCGATGAAGCAGCCACATACCTGGACGACATCACTGTTATCGGAGGCAGTGCTGATGACCTATTCGAAATATTGGATCGAGTTCTTGGCCGTATTGAGGAATATGGACTCAGACTCCGACCTGAGAAGTGTACCTTCTTCATGGACTCCATTACATTTATCGGCTCTATAATCGACAGGAACAGTAGGCGTCCAGACCCAGCGAACATCGAGGCAATCAAGAAGATGCCGCCGCCCAAAGATGTTGCGACGCTAAGGTCCTTCCTAGGACTCATAAGTCATTACAGCCCGTTCCTACCACACATGCATCGCTTGCGTGGTCCACTCAATGACCTGCTGACCAAGGATAAATACTGGAACTGGTCCGAAGAATGCCAGAGCTCATTTGACGAGGTAAAAAGGCTACTATGTTCCGACCTTCTGCTAACACATTACGATCCAACTTTGGAGATTGTGGTGGCTGCAGACGCCTCGAACTATGGCATTGGCGCAGTCATAGCCCACAAGTTCGCAGATCGATCAGAAAAGACAATCGCACATGCAACCCGGTCGCTGTCTGCCGCAGAGCCAGATAGAGAAAGAAGACTAGGCGATAGTCTTCGCTGTAAAGAAATTTCACAAAATGCTGTAAGTTTACACTTCTTACTGGCCATAAGCCGTTGCTGGCAGTTTTCGGCACAGTCGGGCATCCCTGTCTATACGGCAAACAGGTAGCAGCGGTTGGCTACTAACTTACTCGGCTACGACTTTACGATGAAGCACATTTATACTAAAGACATTTGTCAGCCTGATGCACTTTCCCGGTTATTGGAAAGCCAGCAGCGCCAGCAATAAGAATCTATCATTGTAGCGATCTCTCTGGACTCGAAAGTGAATCATGTGTTGTTGAAAACGTTCAGAGAACTTCCGGTAACTTTTAAAATGATACCTGACGCCTCAATGCGGCATCCTGTCCTACAACAAGTTGTCAGATTTCAAACTACACAGTGGCCGAAAGACAATCTAAATGGGGAATTGCAAAGCTTATCCCGCAGAAAAGACGAATTATCCATCGTCAATGGTTGTTTACTATTGGCAGAAAGAGTTGTTATCCCTAGTGAGTTTCGCTAAAAAATTCTACGGCAACTTCATCATGGACACTCTGGCATTAACAGGATGAAAATGATTGCGCGGAGTTACGTTTACTGACCGTATATCGACTCGGAGCTGCGACAGCTAGCGAAATCGTGTCCGAAATGTACGCTTGTAAGCAAGGCGTCCAGGAAAGCGGAATTGTCTTCTTAGCCGTTGTCAACGTAACCGTGGCAGCGAGTACACGCGGATTTCTTTGGTCCCGTGAATGGACAACAGTATCTCATCGTTGTCGATTCCCTCAGTATGTGGCCGGAAGTGTTCTGCATGGAACGCATAACAAGTGGCGCAACCAATGGCGTACCGAGAAGACTTTTCGCCCAACATGGAATCCCAGAGACCCTGGTTCCTGACAATGGCCCTCAGGTTACATCTTTGCAGTTCGCCGAATACTGTAGGCAGAACGGTAGCACACACCTACGCTCGCCGCCGTTTCACCCGCAGTCCAATGGGCAAGCTGAGCGCTTTGTTGATACCTTTAAACGGAAGTTGCTGAAGATGAGGGGAGAAGGAACTACCCAAGAGATATTGGATGTTTTCCTTCTATTGTACAGATCAACTCTGAACCCCCAGGTTCCAAATCAACTGTTTCTAGCAGAAGAGCTTATGGACAGGAAACCGTACTCTGAATTCCTTGCTGCTTTCCAAAGCGCATCGCTCCGCAAAAGAGGAACGTGAGAATGGAAAATTACTTTAATCAACGGCACAGGACACAAGTACGTCTATTTCACCTAGGACAGTGTTTTAGTCAGTGACTATCGTCCTAGAAGACCACACGGACCACAGGCTCGATCGACTGCAGACTTGGACAAGTGCTGTATAAAGTTCGAGTGGGTTCTATGATTTGGACCAGACATGCAAACCAGCTGCGGCCTACCAGCATTCAGATAGCTACCAGTGAACGATCGCTGCCACTGGATATTCTGCTGAACAATTTCGACATACACCCTGGAACACAGGAGCCACCTAATGAGCCTTGCCCTGTGACCATTAAAGGAACGAGCTTACAGCCACGACGATGGACTGATCGTATACGGAAGTCCGTGGTCAGAATGCAGCTGAACCTCAGGAGGAAGTCGTACGTCACTTTTCGCGAGGGAGGTGTTACCGGAACCCGTCTATAGCAGCCATCGAAGCTAGCTCTCTCTCTCTGGAGAAGCCCGGAGAACATTGGTTATAAGCCGCCTGTAGCCGATTGGTTAATCAATGAGAGTAAGCCAATGACATCGTTTCACCTTGAGGTGAACCAATCAGAATGACCTACATTGAAGCCCTCCAGTAAGCACACTACTTGCTCAGCCAACAAGCGAGTTTTTGCGCATCTAGTAGTTAACTATAGTCAGGAAATTTCAATTAGGTCTTTTCTCTCATGAACTATTTATTTCGACCCAATACTTGAATGTACATTCTGTCTTCCGAGTGTTCCATACAAGTTTCCGTCTTTGTCTTCTGATTTGGAAATTGGCTGTATCGCGACTATAGTGGCTGCATCGGTTATCCGTACTGTCAGCGGAAGCACAACACAAGTGAGGCTCGTAATATACTTCCCCCTGCAAGATCAACCTCGTCCGATCAGAGACGTTACAATCTCGTGATCCTCCACATGCCGGAGTAAAGTGATCCATCACCCCAAGTGCGCTAAGATCACGATGTCGAGTTTTTACAGAGACAAACTACTTGATGCCGGGGAGGACCGGGTAAAAGTGAGACAAATTACCCGTCTTGACAAGCAAGGTGATAAACAAAATCGGCTTATGAGAATCACTTTCGTGGACAAAGAAAGTTAAAACCTTATCCCGCATAAGTAGACTGAAAGAGTTGAAGATCCATGTTCGTTTACACCTGGACCCAGTAGACCGGGAACGGCTCAAGTCTGCCATCAGTGAGCTGAAAAAGACGTACTGATGAGGGGGAAATCAATCACCGTATCGTAAATTATCGGGTGATTCCCAAGAATCCCCGAATCAGGATAAACAGGTTGCTCACAGTTCAAGCACACCCGGTGGTTCCTGCTGAGGCCTCTGTGTAGCCTTCACAAACGTTTGTATGTTCTGAGTAAGTGCGATGAGTTTTGTTTCTGAGCGACCAGACGTACGGGAACTAGCAGACATTGTTGCATTGAGGTATACACCCAGGAAATTGAACTCAGTGCTTACTCGCGCTTCCGCTGCGGTAGACTAACGAACGCCCGCGGTGGCGTCTTGCTTTACATCTGGTCTTCCCTGTGTGGGAGAATTGTGAGCACCTACCGAAGTGACGATGATTTGTGTGAAATACTGTGGTGCTCCATCCGATTCAGGCGCGGAGAACTACTTGTGGGCGCAGTCTTTTGCAGCCCCCTGAGTTGTTTGGATTGGCTGCCCTATCTTCGAACCCATATGAGTCGTGGGTGATTTTAACTGTCCTCGAATATAATTGCTTGATGTGCATTTGTTGCCTGGACATAGTGAGGTTGAAGCAAATTTCGTGGATTCAGTCCTAGAAACTGGTGCATAGCAACACATATGCCAATCTGATGTTAACGAATTACGAACAAGGAGTGCGTGACGTTCGGATACTGGAGCCCCTGGATACAAGCGACCACTCAGTGCTTATAGCTGTTATGGAATTATCTTTTCCGTATTCATATCCGTTGGAGCCAGATTATAACTACTGGCACCTATTTTGACAAAGGTTGATGAGAAAATTGTAAAAAAGGGATTACTGCAGTCGCTACAATCAAACGAGATCCTGACGCCCGCACAGCACGGTTTTATGCAAGGCCGCTCATGCATTACAAACTTGCTTGTGACGAGGCATGAGTGGTTAAAGGCAATAAGCAAGGAAGTGTCCGTTGAGATGATATTCAACGATTTCAGTGAAGCGTTCGACAAGGTCAACCATGACGTTCTCCTTCACAAACTCAGGATATGCGGCGGCTCTGCGGTGGCTCACTGCACCGGTGGATCCTCGACTTTCTTGTTGGACGAAAGTAGATGGTACAGATCGACGATCATCTAACTGACTGGTATCCCTCTACAAGTGGCGTGTCTCAAGGCATTGTGCCGGGGCCCACCCTGTTCCTGATTCATGTCAACGATGTACCTCAACTTCTCCGGTCGCCGTGTGCCTTGTTTGCGGACGACATGAAGATTTTAGGAGAAATTTACGCTCCCGATGACTGTGGCCTACTTCAGCAAGACCGCAGCCACCTATCCACATGGTCTGCAGAAGTTCTTCTTCTGGTCAACCCAGCCAAGTCTGTTTTTATGAGCCTGGGGAAGGGTGCTAACAGCCGAACCTACACTTTTGATGCCCAAACGCTATATCCCACACCCTCCGTGAAAGACCTAGGTGTACTCTCACGCTACGATTTGAAGTCCATGGACAACACGAACAGGCTATATCGTAACGGACTGCACATGCTTTGGGCGCTCAAACGTACCTTCGGCAGATGGTCTGAAGATGTTGTCCCTCGCCTCTTCTTTTCCATCATTAGACCAATGCTAGAGTACGGTTCGCCCGCCTACTTTCCGATTACCCGAGGCGAGGCACAAAAGACCGAACGGGTCCAACACGTTGCTAACGGGCTCATCCCGTTTACGTGGCTTGCGGTATGAAGACCGATCGCGAGACTAGGACTCTACACCTTGTCTTACCATCGGGTGCGAGTCGACCTCATTATGACCTACCGTATTCTACATCTCGGTGACTTCCTCATGCTGAGGCCAATGTTGCACTTACAAGGGCCATACAGCACACGCGGACACAGATACAAACTTGTCGTGCCGGATGCGAAGGGAGTGCCCCACCCAGTGTGCTTCGAACCGAGAGTGGTAAATATTTGGAACAGTTTGCCTCAACATGTGATGGAGGCCACATCTGTGCAGCAATTCAAAACGTTGTTGAGTTTATATTGTATCACTATTCGATTCAGTGAACGATTGCACACTTACGATGACATCTCACACTTATGAGTCCTGCAATACCGTGAGTCAGATAATTTAGATGTTACGTGAGAACCCTAACAGCATTTACGGGTGACAATTTTCACAAGGTTTTTCACCATGTTTCGAAGGAGTTGTACAGAAGTCATTTCTACTTGTTCCATAATACAGTATTCTGTATTCAGACTGGACCTGATCAATTCCTCACAATATGGCTCTCTCCAAACGCTCTTGCATTACTTGTTAGCTGCAGTTCTTCGATTAGGTTGTGACGATGACTGACAGAGGATATGCAAAAGGCGTTCGATTGTGTGCCACACAGGTCACTGTTGTGCGTGCTAGAATTCTATGGCACTGGAAACCCTTTGCTAAGCTGGTTTGACTCATACATAAACGATCGAACCCAGGTAGTTAGAATCGGTCAGCAATACTCCACACCAAAACGAATAACCGGCGGTGCCATCCAGGAAAGTGCGCTGGGAGCATCACTTTTCCTAATTTACATAAACAACATATGCGACCTTAGCCAACACGGACGCTCTTTCCTGTTCGCAGGTGACGTCAAACTAGCCTACTCACTTCAACCAGATCAACGAAAAGAGTGACTAAGAAGCATACGCGAAGACCTACTCGCAATGAATATCTCTAGTGAACATCTGCTAATGAAAGTTTCCGCAAAAGAATCCCAAGTACTTGTATACAGATGTCGCATCCCGGAAGACTCTATCACGCTTGCCGGTAACATAATCCCAACCTCTGATTCAGTTCGAAACTTGAGAATTAGATATTCTAACTTACAATTTTTCTGAACATATAATGTACCAAATTCCAAAAGCCAGACCACTATCCAGTTACATCACTAGAACATTCTCACTCCATTAAACACGACTTGAATTATACAAGATAATCGTAAGACCTACTCTGGGGTAATGTATTACACCCAAAGGTAACTAAGAAAAAATAACAGCTTTGAAAAATGTCCAACGATCGTTTATCAAACTGGTTAATTGGCGCTGCTCAACTCTGTTACTGTGACCATCGTCGCCACCTCCGAATGGATCCACTTTGGCTATGAAAACAATCCCCTTCTCTTCAACATTATAAATAAGCGAATTTTCACGGAGAGTACTGACCTCGAACTATGGAAAACCGCCACTTACCCCATCCGCAATGGCGGTTACTTGTTGCTCCCACAGCCTGCGAGACATAAAATCCGATCGGTCTTCTTTTTAGTGAGGTATGCTAACCTGTGAAACCGACTTCCACCACAAGTGCGCAAAAGTACTGACCACGCCAGGTTCCGATATTCCCTAGAGAACTTCCTCACTGTTCCGAATGTGTTAAAGACGTGTTGCGTACAACAATTGCCAGAATCATTGACGGAAGCTGGTCTAAACAACATATGAGCAACCAATAGTCTATAGTCATCTTACTCTCTCTTTTCATTACCCATGAAATTAAGCTCATGTCCGTGCAGCCTACCATCCACCTACATCACTCGAACTGATCCCGAGATTCGCTACGTAGAACATTTGAAACAGGGGTACAAACATTCATTCGTACTTTTTGCAATTCAAGTGATCGAGTCCAGGGTCCGAGGAAATATGTTTGATCCGGAATTTCAACTTTTCATCTTTTACCTCTATTCTTATATTTTAAGCCGCGCAAACCATGACGCTACTTCTGTGTACAAATAATAGCTCTCGCTTACTGACCGTATACCGCTTGTCGCTTCCAGGGTGTACCGGTGAAGCCATATGCTACACTTGCCGGCACACCATCTCCATGAGGACGTACGTTCTTCGCGTGGTCGTTTTGATAGAAGAAAAGCAATGGAGACCAACTTACGATTTGGCGAGGAGGAAGGAAGAAAAGCTCTCATTCCGAGCTTAGGCTCGGGATGCGGCCCGAAAGATGATGAACACTCTCGGTTGGAAAGACTTGCTGACACAACCAAGAGCCGACCTAAGTGGAGTTCGTGTAGTGAGTTACTTTGTCCCTCCTCCTCCTCTCGCTTGGATTCCCTTCCCCCGACGATGATCTCACAGTAAAATCAAGGCATGATATTTTTGTCCCGCTTTTCTTTTTAGGACCACTTGATTGCATTGCGTTACGACACAGCAGCTGAGGTGATGCGTACCTCTAGCTAACGTGTAGAAGTCACTGTGAAAGTTTTTTTGTTGAACATTTCCAATGGCACAAATGTCAATGGAATTAGACGACAATTTGTAAATTCCATTTCAAACACTGTGCTCCAAATGTCGGAGATGGCTACAGCGGTTGGGTGTTCGTTGGAAGTGGTTGTTGTTGTTGAAACCACTAAGGATAAAACATTCGGGGCGCTAGTTTGGTTTAACTTCTGTGCTCTGAGTTTCTTGTGGACATTTCCATAGCGAAGGAAGGTGGGCAGAATGTGAACCTGCTCACATATGCCGTAAAAATCTGGCTGCAGGCACTTCTACCACTGAGATGCTTCAAAAGAATCGGACGAGTCGTGATAGCTCTGGTTGTCTAAAACAGCATTGATGGGTAAACTGGTTTCTGGACCGAATAGCTATTTTGCATACGTATACCCATTTTTATGCCCCTTAAGAAGTGAGAAAGGAAACCTAAGCTTGTCAGTAATCGGATCACTTCGACAGGGCAGCACGAGTTGAACAATTTAGTTAAAATCAGACGACAAAGACCTCGTATGCAAAATGTTCGCTTGGACTCCGTATGACAGGAGAACAAGAGAGACGAGGCCTATACACAAGTGAAAACCACTCACCTCACGCATACTGTAGGGGTAGCAGAATGTGTATGCGTACCCGACATCATCGATCAACCGGACAGATTCCGCGTGATCCTCTTCACTTTCGCCACAAAAGCCGGCAATGAAGTCACTTGTGAGAGACACATCTGTACGGTGCGAGAATAAACCACCGGTCGTTAGATGCATGAGTGGTATTCTAACAGGAAGATGGGGAAGTAAGTGAACTGTGCAACAGATGGAGCGAGATACAATGACGAGTTAACGCGATCCGAATGGTCGCATTTGATTAAGCGGGTACTCGGCAATTATGGTTAATCGACTGAGATGAAAATCAATAGAGAACTGGGTCCTCCTCTTGTGATCTGAAAGCGTCCTGTTGCATATCATGGCATACAGCGCAAAACACTTTGGTATGTGCTCTGTGACTCCAAAATACAAGGTGTAGTGGAAAAGTTCGATGGACAAGCTACTAGTTCTAAGAGGATCGCTGAACAATTACACGGATTTGCTGATTCGTCCACTTAGTCAGGTAGCTGCATAACCTCTGACTGGCAAATTACCATCAATAAACGTTAGCTCAAGGTAATAAACCCTTTTCAGTTAATGTGCCACAAAACAAAGTAGATAAGATATATGAAGAGAGAAAAAATGAGATAGAACACATTACAGAATCCATCAGCAAATAGCTATATTAGTGAGGATCGCATGGCCTCTGAGCAATAATGGCTAACCTAACGAACACATGGTGTACAAGGTTGCGATGCGGGCCGTGTCATTGCATGGATGAAAGATATCAATAATGTGAAGAGAAGACATCAAGAGTAATGTTCGGAAGAGTACAGGTCATATATAGCAGAATCGCCGTGGTGTGACAGTTAGGGCGTAATAACGAACGCGTAGGCCGGACTGGTCCATCCCCACTGAACTCGAGCCACCTGAAACTCTCTTCAGAGTAAGAAAACCGGCGCTTTGTAATGGCGCCTCGTTGCCAAACAAGCATCAATTAAAGAAAATGGAAGTGCTGGTGAAGAAGGTCGGTGGTTGGTTCCAAAATTAGGACACAGTCCCATTAGCTAAATGAATACAGTCCGGATGACTACATTGTGCTAACACCGCATGGATACAAGCAGCTATTCGTCAGATGAGGGTAAGGTGATGTCTACTAGATCTTAACCTACAGTCCGGTTGGGAGACAATGGTAAGCAGGTGTAACCGGCACCGGTTATGTGCCACATCCTGTAGTGCCTTGACGCAGAAACGGAGTGTGATGTGTGTGTCCTAGATGGAGCAAAAGCATCCAGTCTAGCGACTAGACTTCAGGGAGCAGTGCCAAGGCGACGAGTGTTCCCTGCGGGGCCTGTGTGGCACTTCTGGATTCAGAAAGCAATTAAGTGCGTATGTACAACAGGTGAGCTGATTTGCTCAAAACGCCCGGTCGTTGAAAACGCATGATATAGGGCGAAGTCACCTCAGAAGGTTTACCAATAATTAAGAAGTTTACCTCCTTATTATGGATAAATAAGAAAAGAAAGAAGGGGTGTTCACCATGGGACGGTACTCCATACGGATGTATCGATGGGATGTGACCATTAACAGCCGTATGTGGGCTGCGGCGGATACGGTGAGGTCGTCCACACCTACACAGATCTGAACCAGTGATCGGACAGCGGCAGATCAACAACAGCAAGATGATTTCGTCCGATAATCCATTTGGACACATCTTCTGCTGAGGTTTATGAGCATAGTATAACCTGAAATATTCGATAGGAACATCTCTCCAGAAAGTAATGTCGGTCAGAACTGAGCGACAGGCAAGGTTGAGGGTGTCCTTGAAGTCGGGGAACGCAATAGACGGAGGTCACTATCATCTGCAAATAGCGCGGTAACGGCAGAATAACTAGCGGCTGCGCAAAAACAGATGAGGACTGCGACAGCGTACCAAAGTTTAGTCAGATGTAGTCAAAAGTTAAGATTCGATCCGATTACGAAATGGATCATGGACAAAAACCTGACTAAACTTTCCCTTAAGATACTCCGCTCAATGCGCACTCGCTGGTTGTTTAAATGATAACTCACTGCCAAAGAAAGGTAGCACCACTTGAGTACAACGGGTGTCCACGTCGACGCATAACCCTCAATTTAGTCTGCAATACGTTCGGCAGCAGCAGGGATTTTTCCGGAAGTTAAGTAGGCCACCGGTGTTTCAGATAGTCATTGTCTCGTTCGGTTATGGTTTACAATGCCACAAACATGGCCAAGCGAGGCACAGCTAGTGACCAAATGACTGCTTACACAGCAATCGTTCGTGTGCGCCGGTGAGAATCAGTCTAGCCCTCATTTAGTAGGCCGCCAGATTGAACGGTGCAGTTGGCTATTTTGTGCTACTGTGGTACAACAGTTCAGAACTGAGTGATCAGTCGCAAAGAGATCGTCCTCACGCACCAGTGAGAATGATTCCAGTCTTCCCTTGACTGGAATGCATATCCATGGGATGACTTGTGTTGTCACACTGAGAGATCCCAAGAAGAAACAACAATCGCAGATTACGATGACGGAAGAGTTTCGTGGTGTACCGTACCAGCTAATATAAGGTGTTGTTTTAGTGTCAAGGAGATATTGACCGAAGTCTAGCTCGGAGGTCTATGTGACAAAAATTAGTGAGCAATGGAGCGCTCAATCCATGGCTCGGTTGCAAAAGTGCTAAGCATGAATCGCGAAAACAATAAACTTATCCGTTTCACGTTTAGTGCTGATCAAACGGCTGTTTTTTTGAGCTATCTACCCGGTTGTTTAGTCAGTTTGGCAGCTGCTGTTTGATTCCCTTGTCAAAATGCCCGGTTGCACGTTCGACGCACCTGGACCGACAAGTAGAGAACGACTGATAGACTGTCATGATAAACTGATTAAGCTATTTACACCTAAACCTTGCGAACAGCACATCTAGATGGGCCAAGTAAAAGATCTTTCCACAGCTTTGGGATTCTTCCTAACCAATTCGGAATGCAGACGAGGTTTGAGGTATCATCACCAGATTGTCGGGTTACATCTGCATTTAAAAAAGCGCTTCGTATGTTGGTGTTCGGAAAATGTTTAATGAGCCATTTCAGTTTGTCTTCCATAGTGTCTTCACTGCAAATTTTGTGCGCCAGGTCTCTTAGTGTGCGATAGTTTTACTTCATGCCTGCGTAAAATGGAAATTCGTGACGAGACTGAAATACAACGTGGCGTAAAGCTTTACGTACCTATATGACCCAAAGAACTAGGCTGAGCGGCATTTCCTAAGTGCTTTCAGACGCAATCGTCCCAGACAAGTCAGTGGTTAGGAGTCAGAACAACTCAATCAAATCCCCGCCGGTGGTACGGGATATGTCGATGACCATTGTCGAAACCCAGCCAAGGGAAACAACAGGTTATAGGTTAGCCCAAACTCCGAGGAGAGGGGTACGACACGTTGTTCAACGGCATGTTATCTCAGGTGAGTGAGGGTATCCAGCCAACTCTCACCTGCGACTGACTGTGGTTGCAGGCGCATACCATGGTTGGCGGCATCCGGTTTCGGATTTGCCTATCAATGCGGTCTCCTTAGGACAGCCACAGGACGCCTGCGCTTACAGAGGGACATGGGTGGCTTGCGCTTCACCAACCAATGCTCCATTCACACACCACATATCCAGTGTAAACCCGAAAGAATCTGACCGCAGGGAATGTGGATGAGAAACACGTTTCATCAAGGAAGCCGGACCACATTCCTTCAATATGCATAGCAGCAGCATTCTTGTCTATCTATGTAGGGAATTGTCAAGGAGGCAAAACGGTTGACTACGATGGTGCACTCTAGCGGGCCGCAGCCTAAGAACGTGACACGATTTCGAGACGTCTGTCTGTATGAGATGGGTTGCTACCCGACCGACAGTAGTACGGAAGAGTCACGCCGGAAGCTGATTAAATCGGACCGCCATCATCACACGGGCTGCTACGTGACGGCGCGCCACAACAGCTGGCCAGTGCGGATCGCAAGTAGGTTTGAAATCTGTTCAGAGCAAGTGGCTTGAGTAAGCTCAGGAACTTACAACAAGAGATGATAGATGGCGACCTATAAAATGAACGGTGTTCGGTGCCTAATACACTTCGATCCAGCAGGCTTCGGTGTTTCAGTTCCTTTCCGGCTGGGTTGGCAATGCAGAGAACAGAGGGAGGGCAGCGATACAACAAGAATCATGCGTAGCAGACGTACACAAGGCGGTGGCTGGATCTTAGTCCGCTCTACAATGGATGGAACCACTCTTTGAGCCTAACACGGCCAAGGAGACCGTGCACCTCGTCTCATCCAGCAAAGAATAGCCAGGCTCTTGGAGCCAGTAATCAAGGTATAAGAGCCTGAGGTGTAAGCGGACTTGGTTATTGTGTCAAACATAGCGAATACTAAGTGCATCCGTTCCGACAAACGAGACATCCACCCACCTTAGTCATTCCGGTTAGAGACTGCATGACGCGGGTTTCATTCTGCATCTAATAGTTGTGTGGTGTGCAATACGTAGCGACCATTCCTCGTGCGCATACAACTCCCGTTCCAAAGTGTCCCTTTCTTTTGGGTGTATCATTACGGCCTGCTGTTGGCTGGTTGCTGTTTCGCATCCTTGCACCACATTGCTGATAACTGGCGCAGTAGTGTCTGCCTTTAGTCTATCACACTCCTCCCCTCAAAAGTGCTCGCCCCAACTGCCTTCGCCCGGAGCCTTTCTGACCATCGAGGATGCTCACTGTAGGAAGAGGATTCCTCCTCTAACTCGCGCCACTTCCTCAACTCACTGGCATGTAGACGCCGTGAATCTCCTTGCGAAGCAATTGTATACACCGGGCCTCGCCAGCTGACCACTACGTATGGTCCCTTCCACTTCGGTAGGAGTTTCCCCTCTCCTGGGCCACAAGTGCGAGCCGTTGATGGTCCCTGTATTTCACCTACGAACCGATCGAAAACTCGACACTCATCTCAACATTGTTGGTCTGGGACTTCTCCATCCTCTGCCTCTGAGTTGCTTTCAGGTTAGGGTTGGCTGCCGTCCTATTATCCTGTGCCTCTTTGGGAAGTACTCGGCAAGTTGGCCATATTCCAACCTCTAGATCCACAGCTAGGCGAGGTGCTCGACCGTACATCAATTGGCACAGTAATTTCTTTATAGACGTCTGTTTGAATTCTCGATGGGTCAGCAAAAGCAGTGGAAACGCGTCCTCCCAGTCTCCACCCTTTGTCGCCAGCTACTCTTTACTCGTTCTATTGTTACGCTCCGTCAAGCCATTTCTCTGCGGGTGGTATGGGGTTGTTAGCACTTTCTTGATAACAAGTTTAGGCAGTTCGGGAATTCCTCACTCTCGAAGCACGGACCCTGATTTGTTAATATGGCCTTTGCGGATCCGTGATCCGCTAGGAACTGCTTCATGACGGCATGGGTAATGGTGGTCGCCCGTTGATACGGGGTTCCCGTTACGCGTGAAGTGCTCCGTCATCAACAATATGTATTGATGCCACGCCTGGTCAATGGAAACGCTCCCATCACATTGAGCTATCATAGTTCACCGATTTCCGATACCGGAATCGACATCACTGGTTGTTGTGATTCTCAGCAGTCGGTTTTCAAGAGCTGATATTGCTTGCACGAAAGCACGTATGTCTCGACGTCCCTCTTCATGCCCGACCAATAGGCGCGTTGTTTCAGCAGATCGTAGGTCCTGGAACAACCGGTGTGCGCCATTTCGTGACAAAAGAATCACCAGCCTCTGTCTTAGTTTCGTCGGAATAACCGGCACTGAAGCATTGCTACCTCATGGTACCCACATCAGCATCCCGCATCAGTTACTTTTAGCTTTTCAAGATTTCTCGCAAACGATCCGAGCTGATGGTGTTGGTTCTTGTTTAGGACTGGGTGACCAGTTATTTGTGCGGTGATCACTTTGCGCAAGTTCGTCACTACGTTACTCGGCTGCCAACTGTCTCGGATTCTGCCCCAACAGTATACCATAAACACCGAAAGCCACACTCGGCAGGTCATCTTCGTTCATCATGCGTGACAAAAAATCCATAGTTTAGTTCTCCTTCCCCGGCACGTGGTTGATCGTGAAATCGTATTCCTGTAGGCGCAACACCCATCGCGCTAGCTTTCCCCTGGGATTTTGGTAGACTTAATCCAGTCCGAAGGCTTGTGGTCCATTTCGACGTGAAATCGTTGACCTAACAGATATGGCCGCTATTTGTCCAACGCCCAGACGATTGCGGGATATTCTTTCTCTATGGTTGAGTCGGTATCAAACTTTTGTCGGTATACTCAATCGTCCTATGGTTTTGGTTCAAAACCGCGACGTCCGACGTCACTGGCATCCGTGGAAACCGTGAACATCTCTCCAGCAATGGGCAATTTCAGGGTTAGCTCCTGCCTTCCCAATTCCTGTAGAATGCGATCAAAGGCTTGTTGTGCTTCTGCAGTCCAAGTGAATCGCTTATCCTGTTTCAGTAGCTCGTACAAAGGTGAGGCCAAATTGCTGAATTATTTGACGAAGTTGCTGTAGTACCCAGCACGTCTCAGGAACGCTCGGAGCGTGCGCTTTGAGGTAGGAACTGGGGTGCCTTGTATTGTCAATATTTTCCTAGACAGTGGATTCAGCTCACCTTGACCCACCTTATGGCCAAATAAGGTGACACAAATTTATCTAATCTGGGACTCCGGTCAATTTATACGGAGTACCGACTGCTAAATTCGTTGCAAGACTGCTTCGAGATGACCGCTGTGCTCCGCCTCTGATTGGCTATACACCACAATATCATCCCCGTACACCTCCACGTTCTCCAAGCCATTCAATAATCGAAGCATTAAACGTCGAAGGTAAATGGGGCTCCTAATAATCCAAAAGCATCCTTTTAAACTGGTATGCTTCTTCACCGACAATAAACACCGTTTTTCCTCAGTCTTCTCGTTTGATCGCCCGTTGCCAATATCCAGAGTTCAGATTTAGTACCGTGAATATCCTCGACTGTTTTAATCTGTAAAAATATGTCAGCAACTGAGATGTCCGGGAGGTAAGTGTTGTCTGGAAATCCACCATTTTAGCGATTAAGCGAGTAATAACGATTATCGCATCGATTTCGAACGTTCTGAGATGCTCAAAATTCTGCACGTGACTACCAATCACCTGACATTTCGGCCAAATCTATGGAAACCACTAACCTTGGTAGATGACCTTCCAGCTCCGGAAGTCGAAGGTCAGTAAGAGACTTATATATACAGCTAAGGTCCGCGGCACCTGTAGTGTTAGCTGACGGCAGTTAACACGTCATTTTGTCAAGGTCATTTGCGTCCTGCTTTTTCCTTCGGTTGGGCTAGAAGTTTTGTGGAGCAATAAAGTGCCTATTTCGGAATCGCGTTTAATGAGAAGTATAACATGATAGCACTGGAAGGAAACGATCCAAAGAGATTCCATTCAGCTCTTGGATGACCACACAGAAACTGCACTTCCCATTCATCTTCACCAAGACAAATGGAGAATTGTATGGGCTGTGCGCCTCCTCAATCACATCCACGTCCAGCATCTCCTGTACTTGCCTCTTCACTTCAGCCTCCAGATGGATTGGTATTCTTCGGGGTTCATAGGGCCGATACGTCTGCCGGGTTAGCGGGATGGTGTTCTCGATTCAGTCGCAAAATCCGTACGGGGTGCCGTCATCCGTAAACAAGGGGCGATGCTTTGGGATCAGTAACTGCAAGGTCGGGCTCAAATGTAACGTGGCAACAACCGATTGCGAAGTATCGTCCCTCCCCGGTCAATGTGTGGCAATGACCCGTATATAGTCAATAACTTCCCTCGTTTTAAATCGACGATAGCCTTGTTGAAATCCAGAAAATCTGCTCCCAATATGGTTTCGTTCGCATCTAGTGACACGATGAAGATGTGCGTTAGTCTCCGTCCTCCGATTCCCACGATGTTTGCCATACCGTTAATGCCCACTGAGTAACCGCCAACAGTTCTTACAACCATGGAGCACGATTGAAGCTTTTCGCATCGCCGATGGTTGATCAGCGACACTGAGATACCCGTATCGATCAGACACCGTTCCATCGTTCAGTCTACTTCCACCATTGCTTCGATCCCCAGCTACTCAGTGTCCAGAGCACACATTCCTCGATCCGAGAAGGAAAACAAGATTGAATGCGTGTATTTGTCAAAGGACAGTGGCGCACCTCACTGGACATTGTCCTTTCGAGTGTCCCGGTTTCCCGCAAAGGAAGCAACATTCCCATGCTCGCTCCTCCGAGCGCTGAGGAGGAAGCCCATTGACACCTTGCGCGAGCTGTCCCATCATTCGTTCCAAATTATCCAACCGCTCCATGCGTCCATGGTGTTCGTCCTTCAGCGCAGCGAGTGACGCATCGCACAGCTCTCGAATAATCTGCGTCAACTCCTCCAGTCGCATATGCCGAATAGCGTTCGCAATCCGGACGCGTTCCGCGATTGTCTGTGGGAGACCGGCCATGAAATGATCAACCAGTAAGTGCTGTTTTGACGGCTCGTCCATTTCTGGAAAGGCCCGGTCTAACGAATTTCTGATGTGAAGTGCAAACACGAGGGGATCCACTCCTACACCAAGCCGCGCCGCCTTGAACCGGGGCACCGTCTCTCGGTGGTCGCCCGGGCTGTCCGTCACTTGTCCATCTGGTTACACGCTTCTTCCGTTGGTCCGGTGCCACAGCAAATCTTGACTCAAGTGTGTACAGTCTATTCGTAGGCTGGAAAACCAATTCGCCTATCCACTTCTCACGGGTACACGCTTTTCCGCCAGACCGATCTGATCCTGTGCATTTGGAACCTGTTGGCGCCTGATTGGTCACCTCTACACTCAGTGGATGTATGTTTAGTTGGCTGGCTGTCCTCGTAAAGCTCGACGTGGGCGTGCGCCGACCACTCGCTGCTCGGCCGACCAATCCGCTTCTAAGGACATGCTCACTTTGCTTCGGACTAAATTGCATCTGTACGGTAATCCGCGAAATGCAGCGTAGTGCGCGATTGGTCATCTGCCTAACGATACCATAGCGTTTCCACTAGCCATCGGTTTCAGCCACCAACACATAGGGCACGTCTGAAAACCTCATTCTCAGAATGTGCGGCCGAGGAATAACATATGCCCACAAGACAGTGTCGCAAACAACATGCCTTTACCTTCCACTTCCTTTTCTTTACATGTGTTACTCAGCAGGACACCGTCAGCGAATTCACTAGCTATACTTAAAAAGCGACCCAGTGCCACTATACATTTCAATGTACGCGCCCCGTTAGCAGGCGAGATTTTAAACACACTCGGAGTTGATGTAGCATGTCACCAAGACACGCACACGAGACAACGTCCTACTTCATCAACTTATTTGGTTGGCGGCTTCCGGTTCCGGATTTGCTTGTCCATAGGACAGCCACAGGACGCCTGCGCCTACAGAGGAACCATGGGTAGTTTGCGCTGCACCACCCACAGCTCTATCCACACACCCAGTGTGCAATGTAAATCCGAATGAATAAAACCGGAAGGTATGGGAATCAGAGCCACGTTTCATCGAGGGAGCCGGCCCACAATCCTTCAACATGCACATCAGCAGCACTCTTGTCTGGTTATGTAGGGAATCATGCGAACCAGATGTACACAAGGCGGTAGCTGGACCGTAATAAGCTCTACCAATCTTTGAGTCTAGCACGGTCACAATGACAGTGCACCCCGTCCCCCTAGCAAAGATTCAGTCTCATGGAGCCAGTAATCGGTGTGGAGGTAGGTATCTTGTCAACATTCACATCAAGCGTAGCCACACTGGGGATATCAAATAACAAGCATAGAATTTGAGGGAAAGCAAACATGCAAGATTGACACAGAATATGCACCAGAATAACAGAATGGAACAAACTAAAAAAAGTGGAATGACGTTTATCCAGATTGAAAAGATCTAGATTAAGTGTAAATTGGCTTAGCCCAACTGCGGAGAAGAAGCAGAAGCAGGCTAAAATGATAGAACCTGCGCACTTCGCGCCTCTCGTGATGTCAAGTCCGCGACCCGCGGTATTTACAGTGCCGGAGTCGCCGACACTAGGACACTTGGGTGACGCTGAACCGCCGTACATGTGGCAACTGACACAAAACTTCATCGGGATCACAAAGCAGCTGCATAAAGCTACGCTCCGAATGTAATCTAGAATCCGTCAAAGACAATCTGTAAAGCACGTCTCCGTCAACCGAATGGTAGAAGCAGGGATTTCGTGATGGTTGTGGTTGCTCGCCTAAAAACCGTTTCGGAGTCGATGCTTGCTAAACTGACAACGGTGACCGTTTTCTTCAGATCAACGTTGATCGCAGCCTCTACACAGCTAAGACGGCTTTCCAGGACAAAGGTTTAGACTGAGTCACACAGCGGCCACAGAACGACAGGCGTCCTAAGTTTGGAAGGACCAGATCCCCATCAGTCAAGTTGGAGCGCTTGCCTTGTGTATACTCGCATAACAACCACCGTCTGTTTCGACCGGCCGGTGGCCGAGTGGTCTGCGTGCCTGGTTTGTAACCATCATGTCACCGATTTGAATCCGTTTAGGGGGTGGGCGTCCTCGCGGTATACTCAGTGCGCGCGCGACCGTCGGTGGTCGCGCGGCAGCGAAGTGCTGTCACAGTGTACGGCTGATGAACGATCGCCAACCGGATTCATAACCTGGGAAGTATTATTCTCTGTCGGAACTGTAACATGAGTTGCACTGACACACGAGATAGGCGGACCGAATATGGCCTGGAATCGACTTCAATGTGGTGGCATGTTCACCCAATCACATCGACTGGACTGGATACTTTGAAGAGCAATGCAAGCAGACTGATATACAAGCATTGTTGACTGGGTCATCTGAAGCCGTTGTGGACGATGATGTAACGAGTTGAAGCATAAACCAGATCAGACAAGAATTTTCACGCAATTCAATAGGGACCATTCATGTCGACGGAATTGCACCGCACCCATTTACTTCCGATGCCGATAAAATATTCTCGTGCAATGAAAGTTCCAGGTGATGAGTAGGTCAAAGGTGTCGACCTGAGCTAACGTAATAGATGGATGACACATGACGTCGTGAGTCATTCCACGGAAAGGTGCCGGTCATGAAAAACTGGTCTGATAAATCGTAGGAAGGATCGGATGAGGGTGACAAACAAGACAAAACCAGGAGATAACGGCGCGCTGCCATTTGGATGGCGGGTTAAATCATTCTAGTTTAATTCGGTTTCCCAAATTTGACTCGTACACAGGAGTGTTTTGAGTCTAGTGATGTAGAAATAAGAAATGAATAAAGGTCCTAGACGGAGCGGTTGTGAGTCGAAACTAGGGAAACGAGTGCATAAACGCCAGTGCCTTTGTGATCGTGCCATATCCGGGAAGACGATGGGCAACAACTGGACTCGGCCTTTCGGTGACCTTCATACATCTTTGACATGTTATTTTCTGACCACTTCGGGGTTCCATCTAGATGGGTGAGCTATAGAAGAACACAGCACGTGCACGGGCAGCTAGACATGTTAAATCGGGAGCGGAGCCTCACCTATCAATGGAAAGTACGCCATAATGTTCGCAGACTTATGCATTCAATCTGGTGGAAAAAAGTAGAAAACGACAAATGACATCACTCAAAGCTAAACAAGGTGCACACGTACCCGGAACGAGGCGACGCACCGTGCTAACTAGTTCGCGGTAAGCCTCCGGAGTGTATCCACGGCGCATGTTTTCAAGAACACGACGACTTCCAGACTGCGCAGGCAAATGCAGATGAGGGCAAATGTTCGGACGTTCACCAATCAACTGGAGAACCTGAAAGAGAAAGGGACAATTGTGGCGAACTGTTTTCAAATCAGTGCATGGCGAGAGGCTATCGAAATTGTTAATTCTTACTTCGCTTGGAAAATCTTTTGGATGAGGAGAGGTGAAACGCACGCGCAACTCGGGACTGATTGCGCTCACTTCGTCCAACAGGTCAGCAAAACGCAGGCCGCCATGTTTGGTGCGGTAAATTGTCTTGAATCTGGGTGTCAGTTGGCAGTCGGAGTGAGCCATCGTTCTCTCAGTGGACACGGTACGATCACAATAACTATTCACATTTTGTCCAAGAAGGGTAATTTCGCGGACACCCTGTAAGAAAAGTGGAGCACGGGGGGAAGAAATAGTGAGTGGGTCTATATATTAGCATTTTTGCGAAAAACTCTTCGTAAAAGGCGCAAAGATATTAGGATTGCTGGAATTCGGCTATTAAAGAGTGGGAGAACACCACACGTTTTGATGTAGTCCACTATTATGAAGATCGTTAATCAGGTGGAAAAAAACACATTAGTTGGTGATTGTTAATTCGGAAGAGATGAACAAGCCTTGTCACTACCTAGTAAGAAGGTGAGAGTGAGTTTAGTTGCATAAAGCCACCCATTGCGGAGGTTTTGGATCGGCAGACCACCAGACCAAGTCGATACTGAAATGGACAGAACATCAATATGGAACAGTTAAGATTCTGGTTGACGGTTTCTCCTATGCTGTGACAGGATAACGGTGTCGATGCTATTGGGCGGCGATTTCGAAAGACCATGTCGAGCGGTTTGCGTTCGGTGAGCCCACGCAGACAAGTCAGCCAGGGAAGTGCAGTATTCGCGCATGCTTACTTGTGTGCTCGGCGCACAGAAATGAGGTCCAAGTAAATAAAAATATGAAACTATATCTGTGGGCGACAAGTAACAAACCATTTGTCATATGACGGACTTGAAGGTATCATGCCGAAATTGGTTAGATTGCGATCGAAAACCAGGGCGAAGCAATATGAGTTCACAAATGCACAGTAAGCCGAACATCAGTTATAGACAATCCAACGCCCATGATTATCATTCCTTGGAGAAAATATCACATCGAATTCAAGCAGTACGGAAGCAAGCTTTAAGAAGTGCCGGGTGTTATCTCCTCCGAAAGGGACGAATATTCAACAACAAGGTTCACGGAGAAAGGCTATATTGTTGCTGTGGAACCATCCGGTACCACAGATTTTTATCCGAGTTATCGCGAAACCGGAATCCAGAAAATGTGGTGGCAAATGGGATCCAGGCACGCGGCGGCACGTGAATCGCGATACAGCCATATATTGGTGTGGACCAGTGGAGATGACACTGTGTCCGTTGCACAGATAGCATACAGGGACAAGTGTTAATATGAATGACGACATCGTGGATACTCTCACTTAAAATCGCAATCGATGGAAAACTGCAATGGGACGCTTAAGTAAAAGGGAGTCCGTGATAGAAGGTAAAATCGGTGGCCATTCATGATAAACAGATGGTAAGTTGTAAGTAGTAGGGGGGATTTGTTAGGTTTTCGTGTAGATTCGTCGCAGTTAGACACAGACAGACAGCCACAACACACCCAGGAAAGCGCTAGACGGCCGTTTCGCCCTATTGGGACTCGTCAGTAGCGCGCACCCGCCGAATCCTGCAGGATTCGAACCCACGACGTTACCCTTGCGTGTCAGCGACTTATGTCACTGAGCCATGGGCGACGGCAGCAGGCCGCCATGACTACTGATATCTAACTGCGATATAGCGCGGCTCATCCTCCACTGTCTTGCAAGTTATAAATGTGCAGAGGACAGGGCTGGCCCCCAGTGCTACGACTTCCTTTGCAAGGCGCCACCAATCGAGGTGGCATGTAAGCTGCTAAGGCTCTGGGGGCCAGCCCTGTCCTCTGCACATTTATAACTTGCAAGACAGTGGAGGATGAGCCGCGCTATATTGCAGTTAGATATCAGTAGTCATGGCGGCTTGCTGCCGTCGCCCATGGCTCAGTGACATAAGTCGCTGGCTCGCAAGGGTCACGTCGTGGGTTCGAATCCTGCAAGATTCGGCGGGTGCGCGTTACTGACGAGTCCCAACAGGGCGAAACGGCCGTTTAGTGATTTCTTTGGTATGCCATGGCTGTCTGCCTGCGTCTAACTACGACGAACCTACACAAAAAACAGGTGGCAAGACAATATTCTTTTGTTCAGGAGTTTATCGGGCGACACCGATGACATATGTTCTATCAAAATAAATAATAAATGTGTCAGCTGTACGCAGTAACGGCGCTTCGCTGCCACGCGACCACCACTAGTTGCGCGCAGGCTGAGTATACCGCGAAGACGTCCACCCCTACGCAGATTCGAACTGATGACCTTATGGTTGCAAAGCAAACGTGCAGACCACTCGGCCACCGGCCGACTATCTTACCGAGCATTATGCGTTTTCCTCATGTTCACAGAGTTCAAGCGGAATTCAAGGAAGGTGAACCAAGCCGTAGTCCCCACTGCCCAAATGCAAATTGGTTAGTACCTTCTTCGTTTGGTGAATACTTATAAGTAGGAGGTCTTGGTGTGACGTACAGAAGAATCGTCGCAGTTAGCTCGCAGCCGAACAGTAACAACTTACGTATATGGTGGGAGGCTGTCTGACTTCAAGCCTACGGCGACGAATTATCCATAAGTGGGGATTATTATTAAATTGGATTCTATGAGTCGCAGTTTTGAGTACCCCAGAAGTCGTGCGTGACCATTAGCCTTAGACCATGACACATTACAGCTATCGGTTGAATTCAGCCGGAATAAATTCTCTGGTCCGTCCGTACATGAATAATGTCGCTCATGTCCAACGGAATTCCGAGGTTACGAGTGAAAAAGCAGATGGATAACCCACAGGTGGCGAAGTAAAACAGTCACTCACTTCCTCAAATAGTTGTTTTGCTTCTTGAACCACCGAGTTTAAGGGTCTACTGCGTTCGCGGCCACGGACGAATGGGACGATACAGTAGGTGCACATATTGTCGCAACCACGCATCACAGAGATGAAAGCGAAAGGACTGAGTCTCCGGTCTTCAGACTCAGTTCCTGGTGAACAACACTGGCGAACAGGGGGCACGTCTGCATATGTCTCTTCCAGTGATAAGGCGACGCTAGAACCCTGGAGTCCCGCATAAGCATCCTCGATGAGACGAGGCAAGTCGCGATAAGCGTCGGGACCGCATACGAAGTCGGCGCCTTGTAAGTGTTTGAGATCGGATGTGTTGGTGCTGGCAACTCCCCAGGATGTTTGATCTACATGTGACGCGCTACTCAGCAAACGATCTTTCAGACGCTCGGCCATACAACCTGGGACAAGAGTAAAGAACAACATTGAGAAAGACAAAACTTGCATATAGCTTGTGAAAAGCAATGTGAGCTGTCTTCTATTGCTATGAATTTAGGTGCCAGTGAAACAATTAAAGCAGATGACTCATTGCATTTAACCTGCAGCCACCCACAAGTCCGGAAAAGAGCTAGATGGCCGTTTCGTCCGCCCGGAATTCGTCGGTAGTGTGCATCCCGCCTCCATCAGGAACCGATACCATAACCTCCAGATGTCAATGCCTGATGCCGGCATGTCATGGGTGACGACCAATACCGAATGTCATAATATCTAAGATAACTACACACAACTTATAGAAACGACGTAAATAGCTACTGTAGGAGAAGCCGTAGCTCTGGTGACCAATGCTGTCCCCAGCGTGGCAGTGGAAGATCAGTAACATTACACCTCAGTTACCTTACAAGTAGTGGCGAACGGTCATCAACAACTATAGCCTAGTAGCATAAGCCGTTGAGGTCATGGGTTTAATTCCTGGTGGCGCCGGAGGATGCGCACTACAGACGAGTCCCATTAGGATGAAACAGATGTCTGATGAAGTAGATGGATATTGGATGTCGCCCGCCCGAAAACACTGTACTCTACAACCGGTTTCAAAGTTATTTGATCTCATGAGGTGGAGATGTTGCCCGAAACTTCAACCCCTAAGCCACCGGGTCACGGCGTGCGGCGCTCGGCACAACAGGTAATGAATGATTGGAGGGGCACTTTGAAACACTACTTAGGTGAATGGGTTGTGACACGCAATCTCAATGTGAACCGCGATTTCTACTGAAGTAAACCTTGGTCGATTCGCGCGTCGCAGTCGATTAAAACGAGTGGATCAAAATGACTCTCCAATCGGCCGTCTGGTATATTCCCGGACGTTTGCAAGACTGATTGATAGATAAATGTGAGAAATTACAAAAAACCCATAAATTGCAGCAAGCCCTGGCGGGTCGCTCGAATGGCAACATATATAATACAGATGCATGACAAAAATTTGAAATCGAAAATAGGAGGCAAGTGGGAGGAGGCTGACACATGAAGTTAGTGATGTGCTTCAAGCAAGATAAGGCTGGTGCCACTATGATGCAAACATAAAAAAGGGTATCGGAAGAATCATATTTGTAATTCCGCTAAGGTGATAATAGTATACAAGTATAGAAAACTATTATGCACACAAGCCCAAGTAACATGTGAAGTTAGAAATCATATGCGTGGTGCTAGAGAAACATCTTTAACGTGTCAATTGAAGCCGAATCTACGGGTATTTCGCAGCATAGTTATGTTGATCACAAAATTCAATGGATCTGGCACGACTCATTTGCCGTGATGAAAGCAAAAGAACTCCCCATCGAAATTGCCGGGATCCATAAGTTACGAATAGAGGTTCAGAAACAGAGAGGAACTCCGGTAAAATCTTTAAAGATTGGTAATTCCATACACAGGCGCTGCTTTCCATCCCAGGTAGCCGATCATGGAAACATGTTCATTTTTGCAACAGTCTACGAATAAACACAGAGCCACCAGAAACCATGGGACTCAAAAGAAGGTACAAAAATAGTAAAAGAAAACACAACGCAACACATCAATGTCCATGGTTTCTTCAGAGGGAGAGATACTACCCTGTTGCCCAAGCCGAAGTAGGGTGCTGACTTAGGGGACACCACCCCGAGCCTTTGACTGAATACCCTGCCCATAAGGCAGCGGAGCGAATTCAGGGAATGGCGCCCATTGGCAGCCGGTGACTGATTGCTCAGTACACCCGATTTTCGTTTGTTGCTTTGTCAAACAGGGGCGCAATGCTCCCCAGAATTACAGCATAAATTAGTTGGAATACAATGCTTCGCCAGGATGAAGCAAGGTGGAGGGACTCTATTCAGTGGCGAATCACGTCCGCCACGTCAAAGTGTTATTAAACGGACATATGTGGCTTTATAGGGAAAACGTCTGCCAGGCGAAAACCCACCACGTATTGGAACACTGCCGCCGAACCATTTGCTGAAACGGGAAAATCCCGAAACACCCAGCTGGCACCACGAGGTTGTCCGGCAACCAGCCTGCGAACACGTGGCGGCAGAGCCAATAGTGTGCTAAGGCCGGTGACTACTAGATCCTGACAGATGGTCTACCCACTAATGCTACTGTTATGTCATGTACTCATGACCTGGACGCCTCGTGGCGACCGCTGGGTGAGAGTTGCGCTACGCCCCTCTCCTAGTTAAGAGCCACGACACAAAACCGCATGAGTCAGTGGACTGACCATGTGCTAGACCCGCTGCCTTTCGGGTGTACATTTAATCGAAGGCTTTGGCTGAGGACCCGAGTCGTTCTCCTGTCAGGTGTTGGAGTTCTGCCAGCATTCCAGTCCAAACCCCTACCTTTTCGGATGTTAGAAAGTGGACGATGACCCTCTTCCCGTAAAACCTAAACATGGGAAATAACAGGTCCACGGGTTATAAGCTCACCGCTCGATTGGCGTAGAGGACGAGCGCCACGCATTGTCTCTGACGGCGGGCGGGCACCTTCGGGTGTTCAATGGTTTGCTACTGACCACCTCAAGCCAGGCAGCCCCTGGTCAAATTGGTGCAAATCTGCCTCCTGCGTCTGGCCGTGGTCGCAGGCACGTATCCTACTATCGTCGCAAAACACAAATGAATTGTTCCACAACTTCAAAAGCTGCGTGTGACGACCGTCAAACAGATTCCAATTTGTCTCTGCAATTACATTCCCGAGATGGATCTGTTCCTCACTGCCTTTTGGGTCAGGCTATTGAGCCAGAGGCTCCGGGCGGAGCCCCTCAAGCAAACCTCCAAACCACCGACTGTCTTGTCGGTCAGGCTATTGAGCCAAAGGCTCCGGGCGGAGTCCCTCAAGCAAACCTCCGAAGCACAACGACCATCTCGTGTGCGATTGCCCACCGATGCAATCGTATGCCTGCGCACAAAGCCCTCAGCATCGGGTGCTGGAACGTGCGCACACTACTAGACCGGAACTCCAGCGAGCGCCCCGAGCGATGGAGCTGGCGCGCTACCACATCGATATTGCGGCGCTCAGTGAAACTCGGCTCGCTGAGCAAGGTAAGTTGCATGAAGCAGGTGCTGGCTACACATTCTATTGGGTGGACAACGCCGCCTCAGAATCACATGAACATGGGGTCGGATTTGCAATATCCGATCGCCTTCGTGACCAGCTGGTGAGTGAACCAACCGGCATCAGCGCGCGACTGATGACTGTTCGCCTACGACTCAGAAGAGAAAAGTTTGCCATTTTTATAACCACATACGGGCCTAGCATGTGTTATCCTGATGAAACGCGTGATCAATTCTACACTCAGCTATCCTCCGTGATACGGTCTGTGCCGAGGAGCGACCGACTGCTTCTGCCGGGTGATTTCAACGCACGCGTTGGGCGTGATGCATCGGTGTTGACAGATGTTATGGGTCCGCATAGCATTGGTTCAGCAAATGCGAAAGGTGACAGGCTGCTCTCACTGTGTGCCACTCATGGCCTGACGATCACGAACACTCGGTTTGCACTGAGTGCGAGTGATATAGCAACTTGGACGCAACCGCGGAGTGGTCACGCTCACCTGCTCGACTATGTCATCGTACGTCAGCGTGATATACGTGAAGTGCGCATGACAAGTGTACTGGGTGCAGCTGAGTGTGACACTAAACACAAATTGGTGCGAACAAAACAGTACATATATTTTCGTAAAGCTATGTATTGCACTACCGCCCTGAGTCGCCGTAAATTTAACATGTTCCCTCTCGGTAATGTGGCGAAACTTACTAAGCTGGAGAAGGCGATGGCTACATGCTTGTGTGATGTGGACTGCATAGCCACAGTGTGCGACCTGTTGCACCACATTCGCGACTAGTTGACACCTGCTGCCGAGGAGATCATCGGGCGCACAAACTGGAAGCAGTCTGGTTGGTTTGATGAGAACAATGCGACGACTGGCGCATTGGTGTGTGAGAAGAATGCATCCTTTGCTGCACATGTGGCAGACCCCAGTGACTTGGGGAAGAGTAGTCAGTTTAGCAAACTTCGACGGCGACTGACCCGAGAGCTCCGTCGCATTAAAAATACATGGTGGACGGAGAAGGCGAAGCAGATGGATGCTTCGCAGAACACCGCCAACACAAGGAATTCTTTGACTCCTTGAAGGCGGTGTATGGACCGAGCTTTGAGCCGCTGAGGACGCTGATCGATGGTAGTTCAGGCGCTACCTGCACACAGACTGTAGACATAATGCAGATCTGGCGGAAACACTTTGACTGTCTCTTGAACAACCGTTCAGAGATCAACTGACCTACTTTGAATAGCCGAAAACATCACGATGTGAAGACGAGTCTGGCGGACACGCCGACACTGGATGAGACGCAGAGAGCACTTGCACAGCTGCGAAACGGCAAATATGCCGGAGCCGACGGGATCCCGCATGAAGTATGGAAACACGGGGGACCCGCGTTGGTGACTGCGCTGCACCACTTGGTGCAACGCGCATGGATTGAAGAGGAGGTGCCTCCTGAGCTGAAGGATGCCCTTGTGCTGCCACCGTACAAGGGCAAAGGTAGCAAGTAATGTTACATGTATTATAGTGGTAGCAACCTGCTGAGTTGTGTGGGCAAGGTGATTGCCTAAATCCTGCTCAACCGCTTCATTAGTCAGACTGTGGAAACGAATGTGGCGGAAGAGTAGTGTGGATTCCGCTCGGGCCGCAGCACCATAGACATGATGTTTGAGGTTCGTCAGTTGCAGGAGAAATACAGCGAACGACGTCAGCCGTCGTACTCGCTTTCTGTTGATTTCACCAAGGCATTTGATACGGTGAACCGCGAGGCAGTGTGGCTGGTGTTGGGTAAGTTTGGTTGTCCGCATGAGTTTGTGAGTTTAATTGAATGTCTGCACAGTGGCATATGGGCGAGGGTGCAGCTGAGTGGAGAGACCTCGGATGACATTGCAGTTGCCACTGGTGTGAAGAAAGGCTGTGTCTTAGCTCCTGCCCTCTCTAATATTTATCCTCATGCAATGATGTCTTGTGCTTTTGATGCGACTTGTGTTTACGATGTTCATGTGGAGCACCGTATTGATGGTAGGTTGCTGAACATCCGTCGTTTCGGTGCGAGAACCCCAGTCTGTGAGACAACTATCCATATGTTGCCGTTTGCTGACGACTGTGCGTTGTTTGTACACAGCGCGGATGAGTTGCAGCATATCACTAGTGCTCTGGCTTCGACAGCGGCCAAATTCGCGCTCACCATCAACACAAGCAAAACTGTCTGTCTCTTTCAGCCTTCACCGGAGGTGCCATCTGCAATGGTGCCCCGCGGATCAGCATTGATGTTGAAATATTAGAAACCACCTCCCGCTTCTGCTACCTTAGGAGTGTGATGTCGACTGGCAAGCAGCTACACAAAATGAGCTTTGTATATGTATTTAAATTTATTTATTTATTTGGTAACACTACACGCACAATTCCCGTACTGCTACTGAGTATGCGAAGTTTAATGCAACATAATAGCACACTGCGCCGACGTAGTTCGTCGAGCAATATTGGTGTAGATGTCACCTCATCTCTCACACACTGTAGGGTGTCTAAGCGACATTTAACCAGAATTGATCATTTGCTTGTTCGGAGTTCCATAGCACTCCACATTCCTCCGTCCGTCTCCATCACGTCTGAACCAATCTTTTCATCCCAACCACCGAACGAGGCGAATCCATACATTATCTCCGCCATCGACATCAAGAGCCACACGTAGCCGCAGGCCAGCACGCCAAGCACTCAGGGTTGGATGCTGGAATGTGCGCATACTGCACGGTTGGGACACCAATCATCGACCTACACGACGAACCGCATTAGTCGCCAGGGAGTTTGCGCGGTATGACATTGATATCGCAGCGCTGAGTGAGACCCGACTGACTGATCAAGGTAAATTGCGAGAGGATGGTGCTGGGTACACTTTCTACTGGATTGGAAATCCCGACGCAGCACCATGTGAACATAGTGTCAGAATTTTAAGTACTGACCGTCTGAATGGCCGCTTGACGGGGGAGCCGATTGGTGTCAGCCCACGGTTGATATCGTTTCGTGTATGCCTCAGACGTGGTTAGTTCGCAATAGTTATTGGCACGTATGGTCCCACCATGAGTTATTCGGATGATATGAAAGATCATTTCTACTCACAATTGGCCTCCGTTATAAGGTCTGTGCCAATGAGTGATCGACTATTCCTACTAGGTGACTTCAATGCACGTGTACGGCGTGATGCCACAGTGTGGGTTGAGGTGACTGGGCAGCACGGGGTTGGGGTAGTCAATGGAAACGGGGAGCGTTTGCTTTCATTGTGTGTCACACATGGCTTGACGATCACCAACACTCAGTTCGCTCTGTGTGCTAGTGACATTGCTACATGGATCCGCCCACGGAGTGGTCATGCTCACTTGCTGGACTACATCATCGTATGTCAACAGGACATGCGTGAAGTGCCACAACGCGGGTAATGCGTGGAGTTGAGTGTGGGACTGATCATAAGCTGGTGCGCTCAAAGTTCCACATAAATGTCTACAAATCGTCGTATTTTCCATCGAGTACCAATCGGAGGAAAAACAATGTACGCGCCCTTTCGAGTGCAGAAAAGAGGCAAGCACCGGAGGATGCCATAGGAACCCGCCTCGGCGAAGACGACTCCTCGGCTTCTGTCAGCGTCCTTCGGGACCACTTGAAGAAACAGGTGACCATTACTACGGGGGGGAACGATTGGGTGTATAAACTGTAAGCGACCCTATTGGTTCGAGGAAAACAGTATGACGACTGGGTCATTAGTACGAGCGAAAAACGCAGCGTTGATCGCATCCGAGGTTGACCCTGACAACGCGATGGACAGCGATAATTTTCGCCACATTCGAAGGCAGCTAGTTGGAGAGCTGCATCAGCTGCAAAATGGGTGGTGGACAATAAAAGTTGAGCAGATGGAGTCCCACGCTGAACACCGTCAGCAAAAAGATTTCCACGACTCCTTGCAGCAACTGAAGACCATGAAGGACTTGGGGACTGACGCCGTATACACACAATCTGATGACATCGTGCAAATATGGCACAGACTCTTTGACACCCGAAGTTGACTGGGACACACTGCAAGGATTGCAACAACACAGCGTACTATCCGAACTTGAGAACACACTGGGGATATATGAAACACAGAGAGCGCTTACTCAACTACGGAATGGGAGATGCGCTGGTGCTGATAGCATACCTTTGGAAATACTGAAAAACGGAGGACCAGTTATGATGCGCGCACTGCATCGTTTGGTGGAAGCCATTCGGATGGAAGAGTAAGTGCCTGCAGAGTTGAAGGATGCTCTTGTGCTTCCACTGTACAAGGGAAAGGGCGGTAAACAATACACCAACAATGATCGTGGCATCAACTTACTTGGATGCGTCGGCAAAATTTCTGCGCGCAACCTACTCAGTAGCCTTGTGACACGCATACTGGAACTGAATGTAGCTGAGGAGCAATGTGGATTCCGCTCGGGCAGAAGCACCATCGACATGGTGTTCACAGCATGTCAACTACAGGAAAAATGTCGTGAACGCAATCAACCATTGTACTCGCTCTTTATCTACTTAACCAAAGCGTTTGATACGGTGAAGTTGAGGCGCTGTGGATGACTCTGTTAAAGTTTGGATGCACTGCAGGTTATTTATCTGACTGAATGCCTGTATACTGGCATGCGAGCAACGGTGCAGCTGAGTGGACAGACTTCAGATGACTTTGCCGTTATCTCCGGTGTGAAGCAAGGATGCGTCTTAGCCCTCACACCGTTCAATATCTATCTGACGGCTGTGATGTCGTGCGCATTCAACACGTGTGAATACGGTGTGCATCTAGAGCACCGCATGGATGGGGGTTTGCATAACATCCGCCGCATTGGAGCAAGAAGCCTAGTGAGTGAGACAACCATCCGTATGCTGCTGTTTGCTGACGACTGTGTGCTATCTGCACATACCGAGGAAGAACAGCAATGCACGACGACTGCATTAGCTTCCACTGCGACGAAGTTTAAACACAGCATAAACACAGACAAGACTGTATGCCTATTTCAGCCGGCACCGAGAGTCGAGCCTATGTTCATACCAAATACGGACTGCCGATGAAGTACTACAGAACACGTCAGCATTCTGCTACCTCGGGAGTACATCGTCAACCGAGCTGCGGATCACCGACGAACTGCGCGCTCGTGTAGCGAAGGCAATTGCGGCTTTTGGGAAACTGGAACGTCGCCTGTGGAAGAATCATCATCACTGTCAAAACCAAGGTGATGGTATACAAATCCATGGTTCTCTCGGTCCTTATCTATTGATAGGAAACGTGGACACTGTACAGAAAGGATATCCGGTTACTGGAACGATTCCATCAACAGTGCCTTCGCCGGATTCTGCACATCCACTGGTGGGACAATGTGCCGGACTCTGATCCGCCGGAGCGAAGTGCACACAATTAACTGCACGCTACTGCTACGATACCTCCTGTGGCTTGGACATATGCGCCGTATGGATGCAACGAGAATCCCGAAGCAACTGATGTATGGGCAACTGAGCGCAGGCAGCCGGAATGCAGGCAAACCAAAGTTGTGCTACCAAGACAACATCAAGGTTAGTTTGTCCTGAGTGAGTATTGACCTAAAAGGTTGGGAGAAGATGGTAACGAATCGCCGCGCCTGGCGTGGTCTCATAACGTGTACCGTTGTCAAAGCGCATGAAAGATAGCTGGTGCATCGAGAAAGTAAACTTGCAGCACGCAAAGATCAGCTGCCGGCGGACTACCATTTTTCGGCTATTCCCACATGGATCTGTAGTGCATGCGGCCGTGTGTGCCTTAGCCCAGCCGGTCTGGCCAGTCACCAACGAGGCCACGATGGGGCTATGCCGAACAGGTCGACTGTGATACCGAGCACCACGGACTGACATGTGGCATCTAGTGGTACGCAATTGGGAAGCGACGGTGCAGGTTAAATCAGCCAAACGTTATGGAACGAGGTGAGTCAGAACGGAATCCCAGTTCGATCGCAACATCGGATGGGAGGATTATTGCACTGATACTGCACTAATCCATTGACTGTTGCAACGCACCCATAGTTTCGGAAAATACGCAGGCGATTTGTTAATGTTAGGTGTTGAGAATCAAATGCAGAGTTGATCGGTGCGAATTCCGTGGGCTGATCCAGAGAGCGGTTGCCCAGGTGCATGAGAAATCACTATCGCACGCGGAGCAGAAGCGCTATGCGTCCGTTACCATGCGATTTACTAATCCAGGCAAATAAGGCGGCGGCTGTGATATGTTTGCCTGCGTGATGAGTATACTTGCATTCCAGAAGTTAGATGTAGCTTGAAGTCACCAATGTCACTGCGACTAATGTGAATGTTTACAAGGTGCCTTCCTGTCTGTTACCCACCAACTCGTCCATACTGCCTCCAGGAGACAGTTGGTCGTTGTTGGACGGGACGGAGTGTACCGTCCTCGTGACGATGCTAGGTTCAAAGATTAGTTCCATCCTGTGTGGAACGGCCTACGACCAAGTCACCGCTTTATGTATGTCTTGTTCGCATAATTTCCCAATTAGGACAGAATGCTTCTGTTCTGCTTGTTGAAGGAGTGTGGGCCGGCTACACCGATGAAATGTGGCTCCCATACACATGCCTCTCGGTCTTATTCCTTTGGGTTTACATCGGATATGGGGTGTGTGAGTGGAACTGGGGGTGGTGCAGCGCAAGCCACTCATGAACCTCTGTAGGCACAGGCGTCCTGTGGCTGCCCCTGTGGAGGCCACGGTGACAAACAAATCCGGACACGGATGTCGCATATATATATATATATATATATATATATATATATATATATATGGCTGCGGAGCCAATGGTGCGCCAAGGCTGGTGACTACTAGATCCTGACATATGGTCTACCCACTAATGCTACTGTTGTGCCATGTGCTCATGACCTGGACGGTTCGTGGCGACCGCTGGGTGGAAGTTGGGCCACGCCCCTCTCTTAGCTAAGAGCCACGACACAAAAAAGCATGAGCCCGTGAACTGTCCATGTGCTAGACCCGCTGCCTTTCGGGTGTACATTTAATCGAAGGCTTTGGCTGAGGACCCGAGTCGTTCTCCTGGCAGGTGTTGGAGTCTTGCTAGCATTCTAGTCCAAACCCCTAGCTTTTCGGATGTTAGAAAGTGTACGATGACCCTCTTCCCGTAAAACCTAAACATGGGAAACAACAGGTCCACGGGTTATAAGCTCACAGTTCGATTGGCGTATAGCACGAGCACCACGCATTGTCTTTGACGGTGGGCAGGCACCTCCGCGTGTTCAATGGTTTGCTACTGACCGCCTCAAGCCAGGCAGCCGCTGGCTGTTGTTCTGGCCACTGCAGCGGATAATCAACGGTGTCCAATCTGCTGCATCGAGCAGGGTGGATAATGGTTTGGATGCTACTGCGCAGGCCTTCCAGTTTTCTTATTGCCTTTTTGTCCCGTTCCAACTTCACTTTTACCACCCCCCAGTTTTCAACCCTCCAATTTTTGTCCCTCCTCCAACATGCTTTGCTAGACGTTCATCTTTTATTTGCAACTCACATGCCAACACGCAGCATCACTCCTGTCCTGTTGACAAGCCCATGTCTAACCAAGCAGTCCATTCCAGTTCATCGGCTTCCATTTAAAGCCCTCGATGCTATTTCAGATTGGCATGCCTCAAAGTACACACACTGTTACAGATCGGTCAACAGGCAGCACTTACCCGCACATTAGAGACCCTCTCGATCGACATCTGCTGCTTATCGGAGACCCGCCTGCAAGACTCGAGCTCGATGCTCACGCTGCGATCCCCTGCAGGTGACACCAGCAGTATTTTCTCATTGGGCGTATCCGGTGACTATGAAGCTTCGTGCACCGGCCATGCTGGTGTTCGCATTGCCCTGAGTCCCCGAACAGAAGCTGCTCTGGTTGATTGGATTCTAATCAGTAGCCGGACGTGTGAAATCTGGATCGTTCAAAGTTTCGAAGTCGCGCGGAACTAATAGGTGTCTATTCATCATCGCTGCCTACGCGCTTTCAAACTAGCGACGATTCGGTACAAACGACTTCTATCACCAATTGACCCACCTGCTTCGCCACAGAAGAAGCACGAACACTGTGATGCTGGCGTAGGATCTGAACGCACAAGTTGGAAAGTTGTCCACTGATGAAATGCATCTGGGCGGTCAGCACAGTGTAGGCTCCCGTAATAATAACGGTGAGCTGTTACTTCATTTGTGTGAGGATGCTCGCTTATTTCTTGCGAGCACTAATTTCCGACACAGCACTCGCCGGAGGGTGACTTGGCGCCCACCAGCCTCGAACTAGCCTTGGACGCAAATCGATCACATTGCAATCAGTTACTGCTAGAAAGGCTGCGTCCAGAACTGTCGCTCGATTTGGAACACGTGTGTGGACCATACAAATGTATGTGCTGACACGCGGATGCGTTTTGGCAGATGCCCACGACGACGCTGTGAGCGCATTGACACCAGCCAACTGACGCAGACTGCTATTCTGAATGCCTATCAAAGAACGCTGACATGCGAGTTGAGTAAGCGCACACTGGAAACAATTGAAGGTCACTGGTAGCATGTTCAACAGACCTTACTACCAACAGGTAAATCCTCATGTGGTAAGTCTACTAGCCGACATGGATATTGGGTCTCTTCATAGTCTCTGGAAGTTATCGATGCTCGCCGGCATCTGGAAGTGAACACAGTGAAACTGTCAAAGAGCTCCGGGCGAAACTCCGTGCTAGCCTGAAGAGAGACCGTGTATCTTGGTGGTCCCTTCGTGCGTCAGAGATGGAAGTGGCCGCTGCCCTTGGTAACCATCGAAGGTTATTCCGTGTGATAGGGGAAACAGGCAGAATGAGACTTGGTGATAGTGAAACTATACGTGACGACAGTGGACAGCCTAACCACAATTTGTCAAAACGTTTAGAGCGTTGGGCTGAACATTTTGACAAGCAATTTAATCAGCCGGAATTGTCCGATTCCTCCCCGGACAGTGATCGCCCTGCTACGTGGGCTATCCCTTTGGATTAGCCCTCTCGCTCAGAAGTCAAACGTGAGATGGGACTGTTAAATCTGAACAAAGCCGCGGGACCTGCTGATCTTCCACCAGCCCTCTTCAAATTCGGGGGACCTGCTCTTGGCGCTTTACATGAATTACTAGTGAACCAGTGTGAGCAAGAAACTGCCCCTACCGACTTGAGCCGCTCCATTATTGTTCCCAGCTTCGAAGGAGGCTCGCGTTCGGAATGTGACAACCATGGAGGAATCAGTCTGATCCTCACAGCCTCCAAATTACTAGCCTCCATAATTCTTCACAGACTGACTGGCGGTCGTGAAAACCAGATCCGTGAGGAGCAAGCCGGGTTTCGTCAGGGTCGTGGCTGCATCAACCACATATTCACATTACATCAGTCGTTGGAGCACCGCGACACACATTGGCGGCCCACGGCAGTCGTGTTCCTCGACATCAAAGGCGCCTTCGATTCGGTTGATCGATGTGCCCTTTGAAATTGTCTACTCAGGAAAGGTGTGCCCGAGAAGTATGTATATATTATTTGAGCATTATACGCGCGCAGCACGGGCAGAGTGAGGGCTTACGGCAAGCTGTCGTCACCCTTCAATAACTCCAGCGGTGTGAGACAAGAATGTCCATTGTCACGTTTCCTCTTCAACTTCGCTATTGACGAAGGCATGGAGATTGCACTTACAGAACACGACTTAGGTGTGAAGCTACTCCTAGGAGAACGAATTCTTGACTTGGAGTATGCAGACGACATTGCCCTCATCTGTGACAGCTCCCAGACGTGCCAAACTGCACTGGACAGATTAGCACTGGCTGTCAGCCGCTTCAGGCTTTACTTTGCACCATCGAAATGCAAAGCTTCCTCCAAGATTGGCAGGGATCGCCCCCTGCGCTGACCCTTGGTGGGGACCAGCTAGAAGTTGTTCAGAAATTCAACTAACTGGGAAGTTGCATCAGCGCCCTTGGGATTGAAGATGGGATCAAGAATTGTATATTCAAAGCTCGAAGTGCTTTTACTAGTCTTCGCCACCTATGGCGGCGGCGCGACGTTACTCTCGCCATGAAGGGTAGAGTGTACAATGCAGTGGTACGTTCGACCCTACTGTACGATTGCGAAACTTGGCTCCTTAGATCAGTGGACATAAAGAAGCTAGTTACGTTCGAGCATCGGTGCTTTCGCAGTTTGGCTCACCTCTGGTGGGAACACCGCGTGAGCAACGAGCGTATTCGACGCCTTGTTTACGGCACAAAAAGGAACTGAACCGCTCAGCACCGTTATTTCACGCACCAGGCTCCGATGGCTCGGCCACGTGTTGCGCATGTCAACCCATCGACTTCCACAACGTGCGTTGTTTGCTCACCGCGGGTGTGGGTGGAAGAAGAAGAAGGGTGTCCAAGCGATGACTTGGTCGAGAAGAATGGAAGCCCTCATTTCCGAGCTGGCCACGGTTGGAGCTTCACGGCTCCCTGGTTGGAGTCCGAAAGACGGTGAACACGTTTGGCTGGATACACTTGCTGACATGGCAAGGTGCCGACCTCAGTGGCGTTCGTGCTGTGAGTTTCTTTGTTCCTCCCCATCCACTTTAGCGTCCCCTCCACCCACGATCTCATTTCGTAGCGTACAACATGATAAGCTTTCTTTCTGCCTAGTAGCCGACAGGTAGCTTACCGGAACGATGTCCATCCGTTGCTGGTAGCTCAGCTGGCATGCAACTGTTTTTTATTTCCTTCTCCATTTATGTATTGCGGTACATTAGCTGAGGTGCTTTACACCTCTAACTAATGTGTATAATGATGATGATAAATGCAATCGTATGTCTGTGTGCAAAGCACCCAACATCGGGTGCTGAAACGTGCGCAAACTACTGGACCGGAACTCAAGTGAGCGCCCGGCTACGGGCCAGTGAAGGAAGAAAGATGTCAGGAGTACGTCGGAAACTCGCACCGATGACTCACTGACACGCGACCGCCACTGGCTGCATGTGAGTTGGGACACTGCGAGGTTGCTCGCATGTTGGAACTGATGACCCGTGGATTAAAAGTCAAACGTCTGAATCATTCCGCCGCTGGATGGTAGATGCAGTGGCCCAATAAATAGCCGTTCTCAGCGGGCCAGAATTAAGACATTCCAAGCTGCCAGCTGCATGGAGTGACAAATATTTGTCTCGCGGCTTCGCTTCACCGCTCAATCCCACTTAAGAGACAATTAGGTAGACGCGGGAACCATGGGAATGGTGTTGGATTAATATACAGTAGCGAGGTTCTAGAAATCAGCTGGATGACACCTCAATCAGCTTCGTTAAACACACATGCAGCAAACTTTAAGTAGTCAAAATGATTTGAAACACTGGTAGCCCGGGTTGGTTGTTCATCTAATGAGTGGTCCGCCGAGGTTGATTAAATGGTTGCATGCGTTTCGCTCTCACAAAGGGTGGCATCGTCAGTGCGGTTATGTGCGTCGGACAATCAAGTCTCCGTTGATGTAAAACCGAGAACTTTATGTCACTGCGGCGGAAAGACAAGTGACAACAATCGCCCGAACCGCTGTCCACCGTAAATCCAACGATGTCAACCAGAATCCGCAGCGCCTTCGGTCGAGCGGCAGAATCAAGCGGATAGATGCAAGCATGGCATTAGTTAACATAAGCAAGTAATTTGAGCGGTAAATGTAATGTAAGTAGGAAGTAGCAACGACCGCTGCGACACAATGACTATTTCAACCATCAAACTTCCAGCATATCTGGTGAAATTGTCAGCGTCCCTAACATAACTGCGAACTTGGTGATTTAAATATACCTTTTAATCTTGCATAAACGCATATGATGGTTTTCTGTGGAGAAAGTATCCCATTCACAACGGACCACAACATCGGATATCGATACTACCACAGATAAACCACTTGCAGCGACTCACGCCTGACTGCTAACTGAAGCTTCAACCACAGGGTACGAGTGTGATAGTACTGGGTTTATCAAACCGTTTAACCCAACTATACGGTTGTGGAATGTGCGTTATCAGATAGACAGACATAAAGAGTCGAGTTACGTTTGAGCACTTGTCCCTTCACAGTTTAATTCAGATCGAATGGTATTACCGGGTGAACGATGAGCGTGCTCGTCGCCTTGGTTTTGAAGTAGAAGTGGTAATGAACGGCTAACAACGGCAATCCACGCACATGGTTCCGATGACTGAGCGTGCCAGTGCACGGACTCATGATGCGACGTGCACTGTTTGTGCGTAGGTGGAAAGGGTGGAAAATAGGGGGAGCCAGCCAGTGTGACTTGGCTAAGAGAAACGAGCTTCTTTTCAGTTGGTACATACTAACTTCCTGGTTAGAGTCCGAAGGACGATGAACATGGTTGGCTGGAGGTACTTGTTGACATGACAAAGAGCTGAACGCAGGTGTTTGCGCGCTGAGTTTCCTTGCCCCCTCATCACGTATATAGCCTCCCCTTTTAACTACGATCACACCAGTTATACATGATACAAAACGAAGCATAGTGTTAGTTTTGCTTAGTGGCGTTTCTTTTCATTAGCACTTGTTTGGATTGCGCAACAGTATCTAAAATGTCGCTAACCTTTGGCTAACGTGCATTAAGATGAGTCAAACTCCATCAGACTGTGATCCGACAAGTGGATGCTTGCAGAACAACCTCCCCGTGGTACCACATGAATGGTTCGCGATTGTCCCGTTCCAGCAAATTGTTCGGCGGCAGTGTTCAAGGACGTGGTAGGTTTTCGCCTGGCAATCGATCTCCCTCTAAAAAGCTACATGTCCGTTTAACAACACTGACGTGGCAGATGTGACACGCCACTAAATAAAGTCATTGCACCTTGCTTCAAAATGGCGAAGCATCGTATTCCAACAACTTACTGCTGAAATTGTGGGAGCATTTTGCCCCTATTTGCCAAACGAACAGACGTAAGGCGTATGAACTGGACAAGCAGTCACCGGCTACTCATGGGCAGGATGCCCTGAAATCGCTCCGCCGTCTTGCGAGCACGCCATTCGGCCAAAGGCTCGGGGTGGTGTCCCCTAAGTTAAAACTCTTCCTCGGCTTGGGCAACGAGGTAGTATCCTGCCCACTGACGAAAGCATGGACTCCTCTGTGGTATGTTGGGTTTTTTAATTATATGTACTTTCCTTTGGGTTCCATTATTTTTTATAGCTCCATGCCTATTCGTAGGCTGTTGCAAATATGGTTGGCGACATCCGGTTTCGGATTTGCCTGTCACTGTGGCCAGCCACAGGACACCTGCGCCTTGTAGCAGTCTGGAGATTCCCCGGTTTGCCTGTGTAAAATCCTAACCAAAATTCTATAATTGTACACCTAGGCAATCGGTGTGGTTTGTTGAACTGCTTGCTGAGTTCGAATGCTTTACTTGCTCATCGCCATTTTTGCTTGGCGCTCGTTTCGGTTGCAACGCGCAACTGCCCTGTGTGCTGTGCTTGATCCGTTCCCCTAGCTAGAGCGTCCACGGTGTCGTTCTTTTATAGCTAGATAACAGGGAATCTTTTACTGTATCAATAAAAGTTTCCCTGCAACTCGATCCGTCTTCTCGAATCGCTCTCTGGGCTCCCGGTACAGGCGACCCTCTAAATTGGTGACCCCGAATCCGGAACAACCTCAGCGCCGGATATTTGGAACTTTTCTCTGGTGAGCTCGTTCCATTTATTTTTCATATTTTGCGGTTTATTTTTGCATACGGTAGCCTATTTTTTGCGTCATTTTTTAAGCCATGGAATCTGTAGACCATAAGGTAGAGTCTCTGCTTAGTGTTGTATCTCTCTCAGTTCCACCTTTTTGGGACATGGATCCTCTTTTGTGGTTCGCTCATCTTGAGGCTGAGTTTTACAACCACAGAATCACTTCCGACTACGCGAAGTATTGCAAGCTCCTGTCCTATCTCCCCAAGGAGATATCAATGCAGGTTCGTGACGTCATCATTTCTCAGACCGAAAACCGCTATGAGGCTCTCAAGGAGGCCACGATTAAGCGCGTTATGCCCTCTGAGAAAGTTCGCCTGCAGCAGCTTTTCAGGGATCTGCAGCTGGATGACCAACTGCCCTCAACCCTGCTACGGGAGATGCAGCAACTCCTCGGTTCCTCAACCATGGACGAGACTTTACTTCGCGAACTATGGTTACAACGGCTACCGGAAAACACACAAGCGATTATCGCTACAGTGAGCTTCGTTTCGCTCACTCAACTAGCAGACTTAACGGATCGAGTTATTGAACGATCACAGCCACAAGCCGACGCCAGCAAGATCAATGCCGTCGCGTCCCAGGGCACTTCTATCACTGGCTTACAGTCAACTATAGAAGCCCTCCAAACACAAGTTGCGACACTTAGTCGCCAGGTCCAGCAGCTTACTATGGACCGTCGTCATCATAGCCGATCAAAATCGCCCTGCAAACGTTCTAAGTTTAGCAACAGGCGAGCTAACTGTTGGTACCATCAGCGCTTTGGTACTGCAGCTCGTAAATGTGTCAGACCTTGCAACTTCGCCGAGCAGCAGGGAAACCTCGGCCGGTCCGTAACGGCGACGGACGCGATTGGCCAACACCAAAGTCGCCTCATCCGCGTTAGGGATTTAACTTCCGGCACCGAGTTTCTAGTCGACACTGGCGCCGAAGTTAGCGTTATACCCCGTAGCTCAGATGAGTTCGTCTCATCATCGCCGACCAAGCTGCGTGCCGCCAACGGCACACCAATCGCAATTTACGGCGAAAAGCTGCTAACGCTCAATTTAGGCCTCCGGCGAACCTTTCGCTGGCCTTTCACAATCGCTGCTGTGCATTTCGCTATCATAGGCATAGACTTTCTTCAACGCTTCGACCTCATCGTCAATGCTAAAAGGAAGAAGCTTATCGACTCTAGGACACAGCTCAGTGTTATCGGGACTAGAGCCAACGTGGCTGCTATCACTCCTTTTCGTGTCCTACCTCAAGCTTCACAGCCTTTTCTAGCACTTTTCAGCAAGCACCCTAAACTCATTCGCGTTCTGAACGACTTGCCTCCTGTGACGTCAAACGTCATGCATTACATTTGCACTAAGGGCCCACCTGTTTCGGCCCGCCCTCGCCGACTAGCCCCGGACAAGCTCAGAGCTGCTAAGGCGGAATTCGAGCAAATGCTCGAACTGGGAATCATCCGCCCGTCCAAAAGTCCATGGGCATCACCATTACACTTGGTGCCGAAGAAATCCGGTGACTGGCGCCCCTGTGGTGACTACAGGGCACTTAACAAAGTTACCGTCCCAGATAAATACCCCATTCCGCACATGCACGACTTGACCTCAGCTCTAGCTGGTAAGTCTATCTTTAGCAAAGTCGACCTTGTTCGTGCCTACCATCAGATACCTGTGGCGCCAGACGACATTGCTAAAACAGCAGTCATCACGCCATTCGGCCTATTCGAGTACCTCAGAATGCCTTTCGGCCTCAGTAACGCTGCCCAAACGTTTCAGCGTTTCATTCATGAGGTAACGCGAGGACTCGAAGGCGTTTATCCCTATCTAGATGACATTCTCATCGCCAGCTCTTCTGACGAGGAACATCTTCACCTCGACGCTCTCTTCCAACGCTTAACACAGCATGGGGTTACCGTCAACCCCGATAAATGCGAGCTTGGCCAAAGCTCCATCGACTTTCTTGGCCACCGCATATCCGCCTCTGGTATTGAAGCTCTGCCAGACAAAATCCAGGCATTGAAGGACTATCCTGCTCCCAGTTCCTTCAAGCAGTTACGCCGATTCCTTGGCCTGGTAAAGTATTATAGACGCTTTATTCCTAACTGCGCGAGCATTGTTCAACCAATGACTGACTTGCTCCGCGGTAAACAACGGTCTTTTCATTTTCCAGACGACGCTAGACTGTCTTTTGAGAAGCTCAAAGACGCTATCTCCAACATAGCGCTTCTCACCCATCCAGACACGTCTGCACCACTCTCTCTGACGACTGACGCATCCGACACTGCCGTCGGTGCAGTTCTTCAACAACTCATCGACCATCGATGGATACCTCTAGGTTTCTTCTCGAAACGCTTACAACCTGCCGAATCGCGTTACAGCACCTTCGGTAGGGAACTGTTAGCTATTTACCTAGGTATCAGACATTTTCGTCACTATCTCGAAGGTCGACATTTTACAGTCTTCACTGACCACAAGCCATTGATCTACGCAATCAATGGCGCAACGGACAAGTATTCTCCGCGGGAAACTAGACACCTAGACTACGTTTCTCAGTTTACGACAGACGTACGACATGTCTCAGGTGCTCTCAATCCCGTCGCGGATGCGCTTTCACGCATTCAGCAGATCAGCTTATCGCCTGGCACCAACATTGATCTAGCCGCTATGGCTGCTGCCCAACAAGCTGATCCCGACATAAGCAAGCTACGACGCAACACCACTGAGACGATCACCATTGATCGACTCAAGCCAGCATTCCTCGACAAGTCTGACTCTCGGTGCAACAAGCACCTTCACAGCCTGTGCCATCACAGCTGGCACCGCAACCTCAGACGAGTCAGTCAGCTCCAGCAGAACCGACAACATCAACCGACAGCACTCCTACTCGCCCTACTATCGATCGACGCGGTAGGAAACTCAAACCCCCAGTTCGTTTTTCGGACTTCGTTAGTACTCACTACTTTACATAGAACGTGCCTTAGAAATTTTCTGCTCTTACTAAACGTTTTTGAAAATCCACAAAAAAGACCAAAACGTTTTGAAACTACTAAAAAAAGAGCAAAACCTTTTGAAAACCCAAAAACAGCTTTGCACGTTTTTCGCTTTGCACTTTTGTGTATTGCTATGCATTTATGCTGCTTTTTCATTTTGCTTTCCATATACACCGTCGGTTGGTCGCATCTCGGTTTCACTTTTCGCTGGATCCCCGCACGTCAACTGCAAGCGGAACGAACTTGCTCAACTGCCTACGTGAACTTTACTAACTGTCCCCCCCTCACAAAGTTTTTTTTTACCGTTTCGACACCGTAGGGAGGACACGGGTGGGAGCCCGCTAGGGTCAGATTGCATGGTTCTCCCCCAGCAGCTGCATCAGGTTTCACAACCTGGTCTCGCAGAAGGCTGGCCCGCGACGGACAGTCCTCACGTAGATCGAAGGACTGCTTACACAGTCCCTTCTGGGAGAGGGCTATGTAGCAGTCTGGAGATTCCCCGGTTTGCCTGTGTAAAATTCTAACCAAAATTCTATAATTGTACACCTAGGCAATCGGTGTGGTTTGTTGAACTGCTTGCTGAGTTCGAATGCTTTACTTGCTCATCGCCATTTTTGCTTGGCGCTCGTTTCGGTTGCAACGCGCAACTGCCCTGTGTGCTGTGCTTGATCCGTTCCCCTAGCTAGAGCGTCCACGGTGTCGTTCTTTTATAGCTAGATAACAGGGAATCTTTTACTGTACCAATAAAAGTTTCCCTGCAACTCGATCCGTCTTCTCGAATCGCTCTCTGGGCTCCCGGTACAGGCAACCCTCTAAAGCCTACAGTGGGATCATGGATGGCTTGCGCTGCACCATCCACAGCCCCATCCAAACACCCCATATCCAGTGTAAACCCGAAGGAATAAGACCGGGAGACATGTGGATGAGAGCCACGTTTCATCAACGGAAACGGCCCACACTCCATCACAAGCACGCTGTATTTGGGGAATCAACCGCACACAAAGCGGTGGCTGGACCGTAGTCCGCTCCACACTGAGTGCATGGAACCCCTCTTCGAGCCTAACACGGCCACAAGGACCGTGCACCCCGTCCCCTCCAGCAACAACCAACTGTCTCCTGGAGCCAGATGGACGAAGTAGTGGCACCTTGTCAACATGCACATCAAGCGCAGCCACACCGGGGATATCAAACAACAGCCAATCATTCGAAATGCCGATATCGAATAAAGTAAACGCATATGATGACATAAATACTCGCCAAATGAGCATATGGAAGAAATTGGTTAAAGGTGAATACACGATAAGCACAAAATGTCCGAATGTTATTTTTTTAAAATACCATGTGATAAAATTACGCAATTTTACCACAATTTGCATGAGCGACGTGTGTAAGTTGGGAGAAGATTATCAAGTACGCAGAACAAAAAAATAGAATGTAATGAATTTCATCCACATTAAAAAGACCATTGTCAGCTCTACCCACGGACGTCGCGGATTTTTGGATCAACGTGTGCTGGATACTACTTTTGCCTCAGATTACTGTGTTAGCAGCGTTTTATCTGTGTGAATTGTGCACCAATATTCTTCTTTTGGCGTATTTTCCAAGCGGTGCAAATTTGGCGGCTATTCTTTGGCTAATTCCGGAGATCTCATTGATTTGCCATACTGCCATCTCTGTCCGCCATCTTGGATTTGCTCTAGCTTGTGATGCCGTCTCAAGCTACTTGTGGTTCGTGTTCGAAAGTTGTGGGAAATAAGGCTCATGCACTTCGATGCTTCGGCTGTGATGTTTTGTTCCACATTTCGTGCATTGGCTTATCCGTTGACGTGTTTCGAAAATCGCTCGACATCCGACATCGGTTTTTTCAAGTTATATGTGATAAATGTCGCGATACAAGACATCAGAATACGCAGCGACCGCAAACAACTACGGGAAAATCTCTTTTTCAGATAGAAACAAACCGTTCACCACGTGGGATCAAACGCCCTCGTGAAAGTACCTCTGTCTCCTCGCCTTCTGTTGTCACTCCGCGAGCTGCACCACCACCAGCGTCTTCGACCCCGACCGAACCCCAGGTTCAATGTTTCCCACCGATGGAAGACTCAGACTCGGAAGCTACGAAATGCCGCTTCACTGATCGGTCCGTGAATTTCTCAGAGCCTGTCTGTGAAATTCTGAACACCGAGGATCCATGGATCACTCAAAAGCGCAAGGGCCCACGTAATCGAGTTCAGACGTCACCTGCTGATAAACAACAACCCAATCAGTTAAGCGCCTCTAGTTCTGCTCCCACAGGTTCATCACTGATTTCGCTGAGGCGTCATAATCTCATGGTCTTCCACGTACCGGAGTCAAAAGATGAAAGCCCTCAGATACGTTATGATCACGATGTTGAGTTCCTCCAGGGGCTCATCGATAGACTCTTGGATGTGGGCGAGGACAGTGTGACGATTAAACAAGTAATCCGACTTGGCCAGAAAACTAACCAATCATGTCGACCTCTGAGGATCACCTTTGCAAATCCCAATATGCCGCAGCTCATACTGTCTCGTCTGTCAAGGCTGAAAGGCATAAAAGTTCACATCCGCCGAGACTTGGAACCCGAAGACAGGGATCGTTTGAAGTCTGCGGTCATTGAGCTCAAACGCCGTACAGAGGAAGGTGAGACTGACTTACAAATTGTAAATTTTCGGGTGATCAAGAAGGGTGTACGAACCCGTATCAACCGGTTGCTCAACCTCCAGGCACGTCCCGCAGTACCTCCCAGGACCTCCGTGTGGCATTCGCCAACGTGTGCAGCCTAATGAACAAACGTGACGAATTGTGCCGTTTCGCTGTCTCGGAGCGGCCGGACATTTTAGGACTTGCAGAGACATGGCTGAACTCCGACGTCATACCCCAAGAAGTCGTGTTGTCAGGATACTCTTGTTTCCGATGCGACCGAAAATCAAAGGCTCACGGTGGTGTTCTGTTGTACATAAAATCGTCACTAGCTGGCAAACTTATCAGTACCTATCGGAGCGAGGATAGTTTATGCGAGCAATTGTGGTGCACAATCCGCCTCAGGCGCGCAGAACTAATAGTGGGGGTTATCTATCGGAGCCCATTAAACCGTTGCTGCGATTGGATACCACATGTACAGAAGCACATGAGCCGCCCTCAGTTCTTACTGATGGGGGATCTAAATTTACCTAAGATAATTTGGCCAGATGTTCGACTTCTTCCCGGTCATGGCAACGTTGAGGCTCAATTCGCTAAAATGACTATTGAAAGCGGGGCAACGCAACATGTCATCCAACCGACGCGCGTAACTCCGTACTCGGCATCTTGTCTGGACCTAATGTTTACGAGCTGCGAGCAGAAGCTAAAAGAGATCAGAGTCATCGAACCTCTGGCGAACAGTGACCACTGCTCTATTGTAGCAAGCTTAGAACTGTCGTTACCATATTACAATCAACAGAAGCCGACATTCAACTATTGGAAGACGGACTTCAACGGACTCGTCCAAGCCGCAAGTCAGACTGATTGGACACTACCACAGGATGCGTCACTTGAGGCCTGGTGGTCATTAATAAAGGGGAAGCTTAACTCGCTCTGTACTCGGTTCGTTCCCCTTAAGTATTCAAAAATTGGACCTGTCAAACCGCATTGGTTTGATAGGGAATATAGACAGTTAGCGCGACGACGTCGCAAACTTTGGGATAGATACATCAGCTCGGGTTGTGATGAAGATTACACGGTGTACAAGAAACAGCGTAACTTATGTAACGCCGCAAAGATCAAGAAACGCCGGCAGTTCGAAGAGGAGCTAGCATCCTCGGCCACAACTGCACCCAAAAGAATATTTGCCTACTTGAAACGTCAACTGAAACCTGGGGACGACCTACCGGTCTTAGAAAGCTTAGACGGGAAGACACTCATTTCAAGCGCGGAGCGCGCGGACGCCTTGGCTACGCACTTCCTCACTGTATTTTCCAGTAAACCGGCGGCGGTTTCAGTACCGGCACAGGTTGCGCAAGTCTTGCTCGACAGCCTACAATGTGATGCAGTCGAAGTACATCAGCTACTCGTCAACCTCGATGGTGCAAAGCCCCCCGGACCAGACGGACTTCACCCACTAATACTCAAGTCCCTATCGATTATCATCTCACCAGCTGTGACAAACCTTTTCAATAAATCGCTCTCTGAAGGATCCGTCCCGAACGACTGGAAATGCTCGATAGTGAAACCGCTTCCCAAGGGTGGTGATCCGAGTAAAATAGAGAACTATAGACCGATCTGTTTGACTTCGGTATTATCCAAAGTTCTCGAGAAGGTTGTGAAAAAGTGTCTGCTGTCGTTCTTCGAATCGATGGACGTATTGACGCCAGCGCAACACGGCTTTACGAAAGGGCGATCCTGCATCACCAACTTGATGTACGCAAACCACCAGTGGGTTCGAGCTCTCAATGAACAGAAGGATGTTGACGTGGTCTACATCGACTTTAGTAAGGCGTTTGACAGAGTGAACCACGAGGTACTCCTTCGTAAACTGAGGACATACGGAATCGGTGGCACGTTACTTCAGTGGTTACACGAGTTTATTGTGGGACGAAGGTTTAGAGTACAGGTCAATGACTATCTGACAGACTGGTTCCCATCGACCAGTGGCGTGCCTCAAGGAACTGTACTTGGGCCAGTATTATTTCTTATTCATATCAACGATCTTCCGCAGCAGCTCCAGTCACCATGTGCCCTGTTTGCAGATGATTTGAAAATCTGGAGGATCATTGAGAACCAGGACGACTGCGCTCGCCTCCAGCATGACTTAGAGCGACTGTCAACGTGGTCCACTGAAACGCAACTCCCTCTTAACGCAAGCAAGTCGGAGTTCATCAGTATCACCAGACGTCCAGCCACTCGATCATACACCTTGGACGGCCAGTTGCTCCATCCCAACACATCTGTCAGAGACTTAGGAGTTCTCTCACGACATGATTTGAGATCACTAGAAAATACAGAGAAATTGTACCGTGCGGGACTTCGTATGCTCTGGGCATTAAGACGCAGTTTCTCCACATGGTCCGAAGAAACCGTCCCTCGTCTATTCACCTCGCTCATTAGACCAATCCTTGAATACGGTGCCCCAGCTTACCATCCGATAACCCAATGGGAAACTGAAAAGCTGGAGAAAATACAGCATATCGCAACTAGAATGATACCGAGTCTACGAAAGCTTCCGTATGAAAAACGTTGTGAAAGGCTCGGACTCTACACACTATCCTATCGCCGAGTAAGAATTGACCTTATTATGACCCATCGGGTACTACACTTCCCCATACTGCGGCCAATATTTCACCTGCGGGAACCCTGTAACACCCGAGGACATCGTTACAAACTCAGGGTCCCCAGCATGAACAAAGTATCACATCAGCTTTGTATCGAAAGAAGAATCGTAAACTTATGGAATACACTACCTGAAGGATTAATAGAGGCCGATTCTGTGAAGTGTTTTAAAACCCGTATCGACGATTATTTTGGAAACCTGTGCTTTTGTGAGACGATGCACATACAGTGCCAAAAGAAGACATTGTATGCCCGGAAATAATGACATTATACAAATTTCTAACCGAACAAGGATAAACGATTAACGGAACAGACACAACTGCTGATAATTCAAAAGTAAATTTTGATTTTTCGTAATTCGATAGAGTTGTACAGAAACCTTTCTACTTGCTCTTAAATACAGTATCAGTATCAGTAATTTAAGTGTAAGTTGGTTTAGCCCAACTGCGGAGAAGAAGCATCATGGATGCGACATCAGCCTCAGCATGGGGCACTGTTGCATATATATATATATATATATATATATATTTGACAAGAAAAAAATCATGGCTCAAACGCCAGAAAGACGAATGGTAAGCAAACCGTCCCATGAGGATCTATCACGAAGATGTGTCGTACATCCAGCAGTAAGTATGAATCGAAAAACCTAATAAACAAAAGACATGGAAGGTAAACTCACCGAGAACGCCAATCTTCAGGTTCAAATTTTGCCGCCTAGACAGCAAACGTAAATATTGTAGCCGTTTCCAGATTTTCAGTTCAGCGCTCTCACGAATAGAACAAGTCACCAAAAGAACAGTGCCGCACTAGATTATACAATTCTCAGTTGACAAAAAACGGCGAACAAAGTCGGTGGTACCTCTTGAATGGAAGTAGCTTGTTGGAACCCGGCAGTAGCCAGTAAAGATTTGGCTACCTCTGTGTCACTGTGGTTCATTTGACATCCATAGGTTTCAAAATACACTGAGCAAAAAGTAGTATTTTGGGGGGTATACAAATAAGATGTACCTCGATAACGTCTTAGCGAAGCAGTTCCGCGACTTGGAGGAACAACAAGGATGTTGATAGCGCGGCTGGATGCTGCGAATGACCGAAGTACTGAGGACAGACCAAAAAGAGTCGGATGCGCGGGCATCTAAGTGGAAGTGCAATAATGCGATAAAGAACATGGCGAGGAAGCTAGAACATCGTAATGGTAACCATCATCATCAGTAGTATACACGTCTGCTAGAGGTGAGAAACATCTCAGCTACTGTGCCGCAATACATAAAGGAAAAGAAATACAGTAGTTGCATGCCAGCTGAGCTACCAGCAACGGATGGACATCGTTCCGGTAAGCCACCAGCCGGCTACTAGGTAAAAAGAAAAATTATTATTTTACGCCACGAAATGAGATCGTAGATGGATAGGGAGGCTAAAAGGGATGGGAGGAACAAAGAAACTCACAGCACGAACACCACTGAGGTCGGCTCCTTGCCATGTCAGCAAGTGTATCCAGCCAAACGTGTTCATCGTCTTTCGGACCCCAACCAGAGAGCCGTGAAGCTCCAACCGAGGCCAGCTCCGAAGTGAGGCCCTTCATTCCTCTGGACCAAGTCATGGCTTGGCCACCCCTCTTCTTCCATCCACATCCCCGGTGAGCAAACAACACACGTCGTGGGAGTCGGTGGGCTGGCATGCGTAACATGTGGCCGAGCCATTGGAGCCTGGTGCGTGAAATAACGGTGCTGAGCGGTTCAGATCCTTTTCCTGTGTCGTAAACAAGGCGTCGAATACGCTCGTTACTCACGCGGTGTTCTCATCAGATGTGAACCAAACTGCCAAGGTACCGATGGTCGAACGTAACTAGCCTCTTCATGTCCGCCGATCTTAGGGGCCAGGTTTCGCAACCGTACAGTAGGGTCGAACGTACCGCTGCGTCGTACACTCTACCATTCAGGGCGAGAGTAATGTCGCGCCGCCGCCATAGTTGGCAAAGGTAATGGTAAAAATGATTGCAAATATGAACCAGACTATTGTCTAGAATCTGCAAAGCCAAATTACGAGTAAATAACGCTGGTCAAAAGGACAGAACCCAGATGACATCAAATGATACGGTAGGCTATTACGATATACAATGCTTTAGCAAAGTAGTGATCAATTTTAGGTGAAGCGTATTGCCTTGAAGCAGACGTGCTATGATTAAAAAAACACCGGATTCAAAAATAACTAGACAGCGTTAGGAAACAGTAAAAGTTAGTGCCTGCACGCAAAAGTGTTCACCAGCACCCAGGCGATAAACTGAGATAAAGGAAAATATCACGTGTCGCGCCATCGAAAGCTGAAGAAAACAAAGCCCGTAGGCATCGTGAAAATGTGTAATTAGACGGAGCTAGTAATAACTGGAAGAAATAGGTCAGGAAGTTACTATAATGGCCGACGAGAGAAGAGGCATCAGAAGTATACTGATATTTTATGTTAACGATTCTTGGCCCCACTACCACCCCGCATGAGTCGTGTGCGGACTAGGGATACCGCGAAGTTGCGAAATATACTTATATACGTATGTAAGTTGTCCGCATCTACATACGCTCTAACAAACGACGTTTGGATTAAAAACCAGGAGTCTGAATCGCTCGGTCAAAGGCCGGTAATAACAAGACACATCCAGCGGATCTGATACAGTCTCGCTGGGACACGTTGATATGTGTACTCTCGCCTTACGCTGGGCTAAGCCCAGTTCGATTGGCTTATTATGAGTCATGCGCCAAAGCGTACTGGAACCGTTGTGTCGGGTCACCTCGCAGTGGATAGCCACAGGAGCTAGCTTGCCGAACTACTTCCTCGTGGTGCCCACTGGGTGGTTCGGGATCTACCTGTTCCATCAAAATGTTCAGGTGCAGTGTTATAGGACGTGGCAGTTTTCGCCTGGCAAGCGTTCTCCGTATAAAAGCCACACGTCCGTTTAACAACATTGTGATGTGGCGCATGTGACTTGCCACTAAATAAAGGCATTGCTACTATCTTCGACCCGATGGACCATCGCAGTTTCAAATGGACGCTGAATCACTAGGGGGTGTTGGGACCGTTCGGTAACCCGCCGAACGAAAGGCGTATAAACCGAGCAATCGGTGACTGGCTCCCAATGGGTGCGATTACCTAAATTTGCCCGCTGTCTTGCAGGTCAGACATTAATGACCGAACGCTTAGGGTGGCGCCCCCTATGTCAACCCACTTCCTCGGGCTGGGCAACCAGGAAACTGTATGCTCACACAACACATGAAATGAGGGATTTACAAGTCTATGCTCTAGGTCCTCGCTCTCTAGACTCTCCGACTGAAGTGTTGGATGCCGGGCAAGCTAAACGTCACTCTACCGCACCGCAAACTACCTTCCTCGTTCCACATGTATTCAACGCGTTTTTATAGCATGTGGTAGTCTAAGCTTTGCGATTATTGGGTCTCTCTCTGCAAATTCACGACTAAGTTGCTAGATTTTAGTAACCCAACTACCTGCAAAATACGCCGGACTCATGGAGCCTTTTCCACAGAGCAATGCGTCGTTTCAGCGCTCAATTAGCTTTAAAATAAATAATATATTCTCGAGAACACAAGAGACGCACCAGGGAAGGCATCATCAGCTTTGTACAATCACATATGTCGATAAAAGTTGATAGCAAAATATTCTTGTTAAAACGATCGCGAAGTTTCAGAAGGTTCCAGGGTGTAATGGGGTTGACTTTGGCAATGTTTCGAGATTACAATACGTGTTTTGCTCGTACTGCCTCGCCATAGGAATACGTAGCGGTTGGGATTTTACGACCGCAACGTGTCACTACGCGCAAAAGCTAATTTAGGTGACAGTTCTTATTACATTGGTTTTAGTCATTCAAGTTGTGCTGTCATCGAAAGGGGTTCGTGGCGTCTCTTTCTATGAATATCACGCCTGGAAGCAATTTGCTAATTTTGAGAACACTAATTCCTAGCGTTCCGGCAGGCTCGCGTTCAAGGTCTACGATTTCTTTAGATGACACTAAAGCTCTACTTTGCAATAAGCAAATGGTTGATAACGAATGGAAAAGTGAACACCAAAAAAATCACTAACAATGTCCACGACGAGGCGCCGCAGCCTCATGATCTTTCAGGCACCTGCATCATGTTATTTCTACCCTCAGGTAAGCTACGAACATGATGGCGAGCTTTTGCAAACTCTGATTGATAGACTGCTTGACTTGGATGAAAGCGGGCTCAAAGTGAAACAGATCGCTCGTTTCGGAGAGAAAACCGAGGGCAAAAGTCGACCTATGAGGGTGACTTTTGTCGAAGAGGTAAGTCGTAAGTGAAATTTGCCCTGCATTAATAGGCTGAAAGGTTAAAGATCCACTTGCGCGCTGACTTAGACCCAGAAGACAGAGTGAAACTCAAGTCAGCAATGATTGAACACAAGCGATGCACGGACAATGGAGAAACAAATCCCCGTATTGTAAATTTCTGGTAGTTATCCGGATTCCTCCGCGAATCCGGATCAACAGGTTTCTGATGCTTCAGGCGCGCCCAGCAGTTCTTACCGCGGCCTGCGCGTAGCGTTTACTAACGTCTGCAGGCTGATGAACAACCGTGATGATCTGTACTACTTTGTAACCTCTCAGCGACCAGACGTATTAGTCTTTGCTGTTACGTGGTTAAACGCCGACGTAACCGTCCAACAAGTAGAAAGTAGCGGCTGCTCATGCTTCCGCTGGGATGGACCATCAAACGATCTTTGTGTGGGAGACTAGTGAGCGCCTACCGAAGCGCTGATGGTCTAAGTGAGCAGTTATGGTATTCGATCCACCTCAGACGCCGCGAGATGCTCGTAGGCGTGGTATATCGCAGTCCACTGGGTCGTTGCTCGCATTGATTGCCGCATGCCAGCAATTACATAAGTTGTCAGCTGTTCCTACTCATAGGCGATTTCAACCTACCCGAATACAGTGGCCTGAGGCTGAACTTCTCCCCGGTAATTATAAAGTCGAGAGAAAGTTTACGGAGTCGATATTTCCTATCAGGGTTACACGGCACATCAACCAAGCGACGTGTATAACTGCGCGCGCGATACCATCGTGCTTAGACCCGCTTTTGACCAGCTGTGAGCTACGTATGCATGACGCTCAAGTCTTAGAGCCTCTGAGAGCGAGTGACCACTCGATGATCATAGCCAGCTTGGAACTGCCGCTGCCGTATTCTTCACCTCTGGAGCTAGCCTTCAACTACTGGAAGGCGGACTTTAATGGCCTCACTCGAGCAGCAAGCCAGATGCGCTGGTCTTTATTAAAGGATTCGTCTATTGAACTTTATTGGACTATCATTAAAGAGGGTGTGAAAAACTTGTGCACTCGTTTTGTATCCCTCAATTATCGGAAAGTTGGACCAGTCAAACCACATTGGTTCGACAAGAAGTACAGCAAACTGGCCCGACGACAATGCGGACTATGGAACAAATTCGCGTTACCAGATTCTTATGAGGACTACAAGGCGTACGCGGTACAGCGAAATTTCTGTAACAACGCGAAACCATAAAAGCACAGAAGCTTCAGAGAGCAGCTTGCAACCGCCGTAAAAACTGCTCCCAAGAGGATGTTCGCCTATGTGCAGCGGCGCCTGAGACCTGCAGGCAAGATTCCAGTGTTGGAAGGCTCAGCTAGACAGCCTCTAACCTCGAGCACAGATTGTGCTTCCGCATTGGCGGCACACTTTGCCTCCGTATTTTTAGGTGACCAGATGTCTGTAGCGCGTTCGACGAATACCGCCCCGGCTGAACTAGGTAGCCTGGACTGCAGCATTGCAGATATACGCAAGCTTCTGGCAAGCCTTGACGGGACGAAGCCTTCCCGGCCAGATGGAATCCACCCACTGGTGCTCAAGTCCCTATCGGTCATCATAATCATCATCATCAACAGAAATACATCAGCCATTTGAACTGATGGTTCGCTGCCATACAACCATGAGGACCTATGAAATAAAGATCCCGCAACGGAACCCTCCATGATAGAATCTATGACGAAACTGAACAAAAATGGGGAAATCGGACAACCCTGACGAACGCCAAATGTGATCGGAAAGCTATCCGATAGGACACCGTAGACTCTGACGCGGCTTGTAGTGTTCGAGTATAGAGCACGAAGAATGTTCACATATTTCGTGGGAACACCTTTCCGCGCAAGTATTTTGAACAGAATGCATCGATCGACTGAATCGAACGCACACTTGAAATCGAGGAACATAGCTATTGCCGGTCTGCGGTATGCGTGGTGCTGCTCTAGCACCTGTTGCAAAGTGAATATATGGTCTTTACAACCAAATCCCGGGAGCAAACCGGCCTGCTCTTCCCTAATCCCAGATTCCTGTTCCGCAATGAGGCGACGAATGATAATCGAGGCCAGTAATTTTGTCACAACTGGCGTTAGGCTAATATCCCTGTGGTTAGAACAGTCTGTGTGATTGCCCTTCTTGTATATTGCCACTATAACCGATTCGCTCCAATTAGCCGGCACACTCTCTTCGTTCCAGATACGTTCGAATAGGGAGGTCAGTGCTTTGCAGAGGACCTCACCTCCATCCTTAAATAGTGCAGGTGGGAGGGAATCTGGGCCAGCGGCACGAAAACGATTGAGGGCTGTGATCGCGTTTCGGACCTCGGCCTCTGACGGAGCCTCTAAACTAACCGTCCATGGCTCGTCCTGCATCACCTGAGTAGGAAGAGGTCAGGGAGCAGGGGGCCAGCTGAACTGATCTTGAAAGTGTTCCGCCCAACGAGCCATACGGCGCTCCTTATTGTGTATCAGCGCACCCGCGCTGTCTCTGATTGTCTCACTGACGCCTGATTTTCTGGGACCAATTGTGCGGATTAACTGAAAGAGCTTGCGGCAATTGCCTACTGCTCTTGCCTCCTCCATTTCTTGAGTCCTACCAGTCCACCAGGCTTCCTTGTCAGCACGTAGGCTCTGCTTTAGTTAACGCCTAACAGCCCGTCTGGTCACAATGTGTTCAGAGCCAGCCGGGAGGTGTCTTTAGATTCCAACAGGTTCACCGACCTCTCGGATATCCAGTGAGTGGTGCGGTGACGATGGATAGTGCCACAAACAGATACTCCTGCGTCGTGCATGGCGGCTGAGATCCTATTCCACTGAAGCTCAGTGTCATTAGGACAAGACAGCGGAAGTTCGGTATGCAGTGCTTCTTGATAGGTTTGCCTGACCGAGGACTGAGACAATTTCTCACTTGCCAATCGTACGGGAGGCTTGGTGCGCCTCCCGGTAAAGTTCTTGGAAAAAACAATAGCGTACCAAGGCATGATCAGAGTCGACACAGGTACTCCAGTACGAACGACAATCCAGGATGGACTCACGCCATCTATAACCTATGGCTATGTGGTCAATTTGGGTCCATCGATGGCAAGCTACAGGAGGACGCCAAGTGGCACTTCGGCGCCCACTGTGTCTAAAGGCGGTGCTACTAAGAACCAACTGATGATGCGCACACAGTTGCAGCAGACGCTCACCGTTGTCAGTCCATTCGGAGTTAAGCCCATAATTACCACCCAGCTGAGCTTCTGAAGAGCTCAGACGCCCTACTTGTGCGTTCATATCCCCTGCAAGTACTATAATAGCTGAACTGGTAGCACTGCGTAGTAGCACGTTCAGTTCGTGATAGAATGTGTCCTTGACAGCATTTGAACTGCAGTCGGTGGGAGCATAAGCGGAAATCACAAACAAACAACGTTTTGTACTAGTTCGTGAACCAACCTTAGCTGATGTCGTGAAACGGGCTGCACATAAACGGCTGTTCACCGGAATCTAATCAACCAACGATGGCACAGCCTTGGAGCTTAGAATGATACCTACACCAGCTTGACCCGTGAGTGCTGCATCGGCGTCTCCGGATGCGTGCAACCAATAACGAGAGGATAAGCCGGGTGCAGTCAATTCAATAACCCCGTTAGGGTCATTGATCCTAGTTTCGGACACACATGGTTGGCGGCATCCGGTTTCGGATTTGCCTGTCACTGTGGCCAGCCACAGGACGCCTGCGCCTACAGAGGGACCATGGGTGGCTGGCGCTGCACCACCCACAACTCCAACCACATACCCCATATCCAGTGTAAACCCGAAGGAATAAGACCGGGAAGCATGTGGATGGGAGCCACGTTTCATCAACGGAGCCGGCCCACACTCCTTCACAGACAAACACAAACACGCTGTAGTTGGGGAATCAACCGCACACAAGGCGGTGGCTAGCCTTAGTCCGCTTCACACTGAGTGCATGGAACCGCTCTTTGAGCCTAGCACGGTCACAAGGACCGTGCACCCCGTCCCCTCCAGCAACAACCAACTGTCTCCTGGAGCCAGTATGAACGAGGTAGTGGGTAATAGACAGGTAGGCACCTTGTCAACATACACATCAACCGCAGACACACCGGGGATATCAAGCAACTGCCATTCACTTTAAACGACAAGCTGAAATAAAATAAATCCAATAATGCACACAGATACGGTGGCATAACTCTTCCCTAAATTACCATATGAAGTAAGTTGGTTAGCAACGAATCCGCGATAAGTGAGAAATGTCCACAAGTTACCTAAAAATGCTACAAACGCAACAAAATTACCGAAGATAAGCGCAATTAGCGTAAGTAACATGGCAAGTTAATAGAACATTATTCAGGTAGGCAGAACAAACCAAATAAAGTGGAATGAAATTTATCCAGCTTAAAAATACCTAGTTTAAGTGTAAGTTGGTTTAGCCCAACTGCGGTAAAGAAGCATCAAGAATGCAACATCAGCCTCAGCATGGGGCACACATGGGATACACAATACACATCAGTACCCAGTGTGTCCAAGGTGCGTGCGAGTGCAGCCTGTTGGCCAGTTTGTCTTAGAGTGCGAACGTTGAATGTCGCATGGAAATGGGATAGCGTGGCCTTATAAGGGACTTTTGCCGATAGGCGTCCTATAGGTGCGGTGGGATGGCAGTCGCAGATGGTTCTACTACAGTGGCACTTCGGCTGCTGTCAATTAAGCTGGGAATTATAGAAGGAAGGTTAGTAATGGGGGTCGGGATGGGAGTAAGAGAAAAAGTTGGAAAAGAAAGAAGGCGCCAGCAGTAGCATGTTTTCCCTTATCCGCCCTGTTGCATGCAGCAGATAAGGCGACCCTTGATAATCTTCGCGACTACCGATGCAGGATGAAGTTTATGTTTGAAGAAAATGTCATGGTTGTATGTGGGCTGAGATACTGCCAGGGCGCCTAGACCAAGACAGGAGGAAGAGTAGGGTCGTCATCCATAGCCATTGGTTCAAAAGCCTGTCCGCAAGGCAGCGGGGAGGTGGCAATGATTTAGTTTTACAGAAATGGACGCCATCCCATTTCAAACCCCCAACCTGGAGGACCAGGAGACTGAGTTTGTCTGACCTCTCACTACTGACCAACCTGCTCTCAAGGTGCCCGGAGGCATCACCCAGTATAGCTCAATGGGTCAATGAGGTACGCAAACCGTCGCACCAAGTTTAGGTCCAGTCACGTTGCGGCGGCAAAGACACTAGAGAAGATCGTGAAAAAGAGCGTTCTGCATCTTCTCGAGTTGAAAAGCTTCTTGACGTCCGTACAGCATGGTCTCGTGAAAGGTCGCTCGTGCTTCACCAACCTACTGTTTGCGAGGCACGAATGGTTACAAACGCTGAACCAAGGCAAGTCAGTCGGCGTCATTTAGATTAACTGTACTAAGGCTTTTGACAGTGCTCCTCGACAGGCTGCGGGTTTGTGGTTTTGATGGCTTGCTGCACTAAAGGATCGGAAATTTCCTTGTTGATCGAAAGTGGAGGATCCAGGTGGACAACCATTTAACCGACTGGTATCCATCGAGCAGTGGCCTGCCCCAAAGCACTGTACTGGGCCCGATTTTGATTCTCATCCATGTAAACGATGTGCCTCAGCTACTCCAATCATCTTGTGCGTTGTTAGCAGATTACCTAATGGTGTGGTGAGTAATCCGCACATCCAATGTTTGTAATCTGCTTTAGTGTGACCTCGACAGCCACACCCCGTGGTCTGCAGAGGTCAACCTGCCGATCAACCCGGTCAAGTCGCAATTCATGAGGCTGGGTAAGTGTGAGTACAGTCGAACCTACACGGTGGTTGGTTAACCGTTGAATCAGTGTACTCTCACGCTACGACTTAAAGTCCATGGACCACACGAATAGGTTTTACCAAAACAGACTTCGTATGCTTTGGGCACTCAGGCGCAGCTTCAGCACTTGGTCCGAAGAGATTGCCACTCGCCCCTTCGTCGCAATAATACGACCAATGCTAGAGTGTGGCTCTGCCTTGTTTACGGCACAGAAAAAGGAAATGAACCGCTCAGCACCGTCATTTCACGCACCAGGCTCCGATGGCTCGGCCACGTTTTACGCATGCCAGTCCACCGACTCCCGCGATGTGCGTTGTTTGCGTGCCAGGGGTGTGGATGGAAGAAGAGAATAGGTGGTCAAGCGATGACTTGATCGAGAGGAATGAAGGCTCTCACTTCGGAGCTGGCCTCAGTTGAGGCGTCTCGGCTCCCTGGTTGGGGTCCGAAGACGACGATCACGTTAGGCTGGATACATGTGCTGATATGGCTAGGAGCCGACCTTAGTGACGTTCGTGCTATGAGTTTCCTTTCCCCGCCCCATCGTTCCTAACATCCCCCTCCAACCATGATCACACTATTTTGCCTTACATAATTGTGCAAAGTAATCTTTTTGCTGCATAGTAGCCGGCTGGTATCTTACCGGAAGCATTTCCATCCGTTACCCGTACCTCAACTGGCTTGCGCCTGTTGCATTTTTTTCTCCTTTGTTCTTCTATGGATTGTGGGCACAGTAGCCGTGGTATTTCCCACTTTTAGCTAACGTGCATAAGGATAATGATGATGATGATGATGAGAGTATGGCTCTCCCACGTATTGTCTTATCAGCCGGGGCGAGGTAAAAAAGGTTGAGCACAAACAGCATGTAGCCACGAGGATGATTCCCAACTTACGAGGTTTGCCTTAAGAAAGCCGGTGTAAGAAACTAAGGCTGTAACCCTAGGTTATCTTCGAATGAGGGTTGATATCATGACGCACCGGATATACATCTGGGAGATTACCCCACGTTGAGGCTGCTGCTACATCTGCGCACACCAAATAGTACACGAGAACACCGGTACAAACTTGTCGTACCGGATTTGAAGCGGCTCGCTTACCAACTCTGTCTCGAGCGCAGAGTGATGAATGTATGGTACCGCCTGTTGCAGCACGTAGTTGAGGCAGTCAGTCTCGGAATTTAAGAAATTCCTGAACGAACATTTTGCCGACATAAAATATAGTGAGCGCGACACAACATAAGGGGTCTTTGTCCCTGAGTGATAGTAGATGCAACTACACAGAGCAAACTCTACTTGCTGCTTTCAAATAGTGATTAGTAAGCAGTAATCGACTGACTAATCCAGCTCACTGCTAGGGGTGACACATTCTTATAGATATATAAACCAGTCTCAGAGATAAAATGCACTATTTATCTAAGAAATATGGACGTGTATCTGGCCCATACTTGTCAATTAATCCTAAAAGGCTCCTGGACTATCCAGGAAGACCTGGCTCATACACTCCTAATTAAAACTTCGCAACCATTCAGTGACTTAAAAATTAGTGCACATTGCATTCATAAAGTTTTGTGTGGCCCGGTGTCCTCTGAAAATGGTAAACTGAGGGCTTCTGACCATAACGCCCTGAGTACTACGCGGTAACTCGATTTTTTGGCGTGCCATACTGATCGAGCTTTTCAGCTACAATATTGTGGAAAACAGTGTTTGAATAAACACGGAATTTGACTATTGTCAAATTTCTTCTGATCCAAGATATCTTGGATCGATTAAAGCGGTTCTGGTCAAAGCGTCTTTGGCGCTTACTGATAATTTTCCGGTTTTTCCCAGTTTTAATCCCGTAATGCACCCAGTATTTGCCATTTTATTGAGGTCGTTTAACTATGTTTTACGTGTTATAATTCCACTCTGTTTTCCACTATGTCGGTCTCGCAATGCAACGAGGCTGTTGTTCCTGGTGGCTTGGATTCTGAGATTACCGCACTTTATGGCAGTCCAAGCTGCAATATACCAGTAACTGACGATTCCGACGGTATGCAGCGCGATGTCTGCAACCGATGGTACTATCAACTTTGTACGGACCAAAATACCGAGCAGTACGCAGCGCTGGCCTCCAGCGAAATGTTGCTTTTTAGGTGTGCCAATTGCTGCAGCTTCCGGCAAGGCCGCGCGGCCTTTCGTACGAGAGACGAATCACTTGATACACGGCTGCGAAATGTAGAGCGTTCGTTCTCGATGCTCCCAGATCTTCGCCTCAAGATTGATCTGCTCATGACGACGCTTCCGGTCTCCAACAACGCAGATTTGATCGCCTACACTGATGATCAACTTGTGGCACCAATCATTATGTCACCGGTCCAGATGGCTACCGACTACAATAATGAAGCAGCTTCGGACGTCGTACATAAAGCTACCCTGATCCACGCCGAATTGCTGGTCCAAGGGTCCCTTCGAGTAAAGCAAAAGAGAGCCAGGAAACCCCGTAAGATCTCTGCTAAACAAGAAGTTACAGTTGTCTCGGCATCGGAAACAAGTTAAGTGTCGTTACTTGGCAAATCGTCTGACGGTTGTGCGAAGGCGAAGATTCCAACACGCACTACTTGTCAGCCGAAGTTGCCGGAAATCTCGGTTCTTACCGAGAAGGCATGTTCTGAAGGTTCGCTTTACTTTATTTAAAACGAAAAAGCCTCACGGGACCCTACTCCCGTTATCAAGAAGAAAAAGCAGACAAAATCTGCCATAAAGCCTTTCAGTGGAATCGATGATCCGAAAAAAGTATGACCGACAATGGAGCGAAAAGCACACTGTCGTTGCTACATCATCGGAGGGGCTAAAGACAGTCCCATCACCAGTGGAGAAGCCACCTGCTCCAAGTATCGAATCAAAGACCCGTGGGGTTAATACACCCCGTCGTGGCGATTCTTTCACGGATAGTAGCGTTATATGCCGTAACGCGGCTGAATCTACTGCTGTCCTTCCTGCTGATTACATGTTGGACGACGTTCAGGGGTTTAAAATGTGCGTAACGAAGCTTCTTCCGCCTGGTTTTCCAGGCGTTACTGTCAGGAAGTTGATTAGACTGCGGAACGTCCCAGTTAATGTACCAAACCCTCGACCGCGGCTACTTCGTGTGGTACTCTCTACCCCGGAGGAACGCAGCACTCTCATGCGGTTTGCGTTTAAGCTGAAAGATACGACTATTAGCGTTTAGCCAGACCTTCCGCTGGCCGATAGGCTGAAGCTAAGGGCGTCCATCACGGACCTCGAAAGCAGGCGAGCCGCCGGTGAACAAGGTCTCCGGTTAGTGGGTTTTCGGGTGGTCAGCCGCGGTCTTTGTCCGCCCTACCACTGCCAATTCTGGTAGCTCACGACCCAGGTTTGGATCTAACGATTACCTTAAGATAGTGTTAAGTAATGTGTGCAGCATAAGGAATAAGGTGTACGAGTTAGGTCTGCTTGTAGATGGGTCTCATCCCGATATACTTGCAGCCACTGAAACGTGGTTTACTCAGGACATTACGGATAGTGAAGTACATCAACCTGGCTACGCACTATTTAGGTGAGATCGCTCTGCTGGCCGACAGGGAGGAGGCGTCGCTCTTCATGTTGGCTGTAAACTTCACGTTTTGAAGACTTGCTTATTTCAGTGGGCAGACAAAACTGTTAAAGCTCTGTCGGCTGTTATTAGCACCTCCTCGGCTCAGGTTACAGTTGTAATTGTGCATAGAAGCCTTGGGAGCGTATCCAAAGAGGTACTTGACTTCATTCGCTCCCAGTCCGCAAACAAATGTTTGGTGATGGGCGACTCCAACCTCCCAGAGGTTTTCTGGGCAGATATTTCTTGCGACTCAGCGTCAGGCACATTCGGCACTGATCTGCTTGAGCTTACGCTCCAAGTATCTTTGCACCAGTTCATTGACCTCCCCACTAGGTACACGGACGCTCAAGTATTTGCTGTCACTCGGTTTTGTTGGTGACATTACTTACGGACCTCCACTGGATTCCAGTGATCATGTTTGTTTGCTCTTCAGTTGTACTCTGTCGAGACGCTACCAGAGTACTGTGGAGTCTACCCGAACATATGGCACGCAGATTATTAATCAATGAGAGCCAAGGCTTCGGGTTCCCGTTGTGAGATCTCAGACGACGATACTGTCGAGGTTGCCTGGGATAAATTTAAGTCCTACCTCACAGAGGTCTCTGCTCCCTTCATCGCAGTCAGAAAGAGAAAGGAGACCCGAGTACAGCCGCCCTGCATAGATTCCACTGGCAGGCATCTGCTCACAAAGAGGTCTAGATGTTGGCGGACTTACCGAGATGCTCAGTCCACCTATACTCATGACAGGTACCGTAAGGCTAGAAATAGGTGTAAGCAACACCTAAGGGATGCTCGACTCAATTTCGAGAGAGTTAGCGGACGAAGCTTCAGAGAATCCAAAAAGATTCTTCGCCTATGTCAAAAGGCGCTGCGGTTCGAACATGTCAATTCCAGTATTGATGCGTGATGACGGTACTCATGCGTATACGGACTATAACAAGGCCTGCGTACTCAGTGGGCACTACGCGACAGCGTTTGTAAGGGAAACCTCTTTGACAGGCGTTGAGCTGGTTTGTAAGATTCCAGTGGGTTTAGGACTATCTGAATTTATTGTAGCGGAGACGGAATTTCTTGGGCTGTTAGAAGGGCTGAATCCTTCTAAAGCCTCTGGGCCTGATTTAATGCACCCGAGACTATTGCATGAGCTGGCTGCGGAAGTAAGTGGACCGCTCGCTATGGTGTTTCAGAAATCCCTTGACAGCTGTGCATTGCCTTCCGAATGGAAGGAGGCTGTCATCTGTCCCATCTTCAAACATGGCGACAGGAGTCTGTCAGCCAATTATAGGCCAGTTAGGCTGACTAGCGTCGTGGTCAAACTGCTTGAAAATCTGGTGAGAGATTCGTTGGAATGTCACCTGAATAGATTTAATCTGCTCAGTGGTGAATAACATGGATTCCGGAAGGGAATTTCGTGTTTAACGAATTTGTTGGTTGCTCGTGAAGCTTGGGCCGAGGCAGTGGACAATGGCCACGTGGTGGATATGCTTTTCGTGGACTTTTCGGAAAAATTTGATAAGGTACCCCACTTGAGGCTATCACATAAGCTGAGGTCCTACGGTGTATCTGGCCGCGCCCTTCACTGGGTATCTGCGTTTTTGCAGGGAAGAGAGCAGTGTGTATGTGTGGGTCGCAGCTTATCCTTTAAGCAAGCGGTCCTTAGCGGTGTCCCACAGGGCTCGGTCCTTGGACCGATGCTGTTCTCCATCTACTTAAACAATCTCCCTGGAGAGCTTGGTGTATCGTCCCTATTGTTTGCTGATGACCTTAAGCTATGGAATGTTGTAAATGTTCCTGGGGGTTCTGAGGCCATACAGCATGCACTGGACAGACTCTGGGACTGGTCTACTTTGTGGCTACTGCCCATAAATCAGGCTAAGTGTTCCGTCCTTCGTATAGGAGCAACTTTCCCGCCTTCGAGCTACGTACTCGGTGGGGTCGAAAGCCCCTTTGTCTCCAACCAGATAGACCTAGGTGTCGTTCATTCCTCGTCTTTGCATTCTGGTGACAACTGGAAGAAGGCCGCAAGTATGGTTTTCAGAAGGTTATGGTTAATACGCCGTCCTTTCGTGGTCTTAACTGCCGACATATTTGTGAAGCTGTTCTCAGCTTTCGTTCGGCCCCATCTGGGATACTGCGTCCAGGCATGCGCGCCCTGCCTTGTTCGGGACAAAATGGAGCTTGAGAGGGTTTTGAGAGTAGGTACCAAATTGGTCGAGGGGTTACGGGGGCAATCGTACCCCGAGCGTCTACTTAGCTTGGGTATGTATTCAATGCACTACCGACGGCTTCGAGGAGACCTAATCCTTACTTACCGCATTTTAACAGGGAAGGTTGGGCCGGACTTGCGCTGGCTGTTTAGCACGGCTAAGTTGCCTTGTCTTCGCGGTCATCCCATGAAGCTACACAAGCCGCGTTCTGACGGGATCAGGGCGGAAACTCGGTTATCGCGTAGAGTTATCGAGCGCTGGAACTCGCTTCCAGAAAGTGTAGTCAGTGAACCTACCGTTAAGGGTTTCGAGCGTCAGTTAGACGTTCTTGGGTGGCAACAGGAAACCTTTCCCTTCTCCTGACCATATCCATCTTCAAACTTTCAGTTCTTATTCTGTCATTATCTTCACTCTTTGGTGTTATCCTTCATTTTAATGACTTTCATTCCCCTTTATCTTTCATTTACTTTCTACTTCTTTCTTACTTCACGTAACCTACACAGCGCGGACTGCTAGTGCAGGGAACGTGGGCAGTAATTGGTTGATCAGGGTGTGTTTCGGGTGCTTCGCTTTAGATCTATCAAGAACTAACACCCTATCATTTCCTGCCTCAACGATTTGCTCAAGAAGGAACACTCAAGGGATTTTCCTATCGTTCCAGTGCATCTGAATCTGAATCTGAAGGTATATAGAAAGTACCCTTTACTTGCACTTATCATTTACATGACCATACAACATCTAAACTGCATGAGCATGTTTACCCTGACTGGACTTCGGTTTCCTCCTCCTTGGCGGTAAATTGAAGTTTTTGAGCGTGCTGTCTGGGACCGTCTGAAGGGAGGTCGGCGGTGAAATTTGAACTTTTTGGTGGCTACTGGTACATCTATTTGTGGACTGAAAGAAATTGCGTTCATAGTACTAAGGATAGGTAGCATAAATTAAGGTGAATCGTTTGATGGTACTGGATGACTTACGATGTGTTAACATTATACTGAGTCAAAGTGGTTAAAAGAAGTAAGGTCGTGATGGTGGCGGAAAATCAACCGATAGTAATGGGCTGAAATAACGTTTAAGAAATGTGGCATTATTTCTGCGTTGAAAATCGTTGGAAATGTTACGTACTTAGATACGGAAAAGGTGTGTATATTGTAAACGGAACTGACTGCTAACAATGCAGCAACTGTAAGGTTACGAAATCCACATTGAAGGCTAATTGCAGTGACGATGTACATGGGCGACATGAAATGGAACATTTGGAGGCAATTTAATGATATTACGTAATGGTACGGAACAAAGTTGCGTAAATAGTAAGTGTGTAACTTACTGATGATGCTTTGAAGAAAACGTGCCACGAGATGTAATTTTGTGAATCTGCAGAAATAAGAAATAGAGAACTATGATGATAAAGGCATCACTGTGTGTATGTTTGATGACATACGGAAAGACGTGCAGCAATGTGATAAGGAATAATAGCTGACTAACATCTGTTGCTGTAATATTGCGCTCATAAATGGTTACTATGAAATGAGGATGCACGGAGTGGGGTTTGTTGTTTGGGTCATTGGGGATGAATAATCACAATTGTTAAAGTTGTTTACGTATGTTTACGTGTTTCTCAAGCTTAATACAAATAAGAATATGTTTGTATTTGCTAAGTTGTCGGCGTACATGTAGAAGGGGTAAAATGAGAAGGCGTATATATATATATATATGAGTGGAGGATGCACGGGAAAAACAAGTCGCCGTTTCAATCTGAAAACGTTTCAACCGCTTCTCAAGGTCCTCAACACGTTCATACCTACCAATAACCAAAGACCTGAACAGCTCACTATCATCGACAACCATAGCGATAGCAGGAGAAACCAGCATGGCCACCGAAAAAAACAAAACAAACACTTGCACATGAACCAATACAGGTTACCTTTTCCACGGCATCGTACTTCACATACAATCCTCTTTCCAAAGCAGCCTTCCACCTAGTTTACAAGTAGTCACACATTCATCCACCTTGGCAATGTCGCTACTCAACCGTTGCTATGTTCAATTTGTACCACAGAACGTACCGAAACAACGCAACGTTTTCTTCCGCCGACCAGACAGTCCCGTGCTGTCTTTTTGAGGTTTTACTTTCAAAGGACAGTTCCGGAACAGTGTTTATATGTGTCGTGCAAAAAATTTGACTTTTGTCAAATTTCGCTTGATCCAAAGAATTTTGGATCATCGTTTTCCCCGGGTTACGTCGTACCCGTTTTCGGGTACTTACCAACATCGTCCTTCTTTTTCGGGTTCAGCCTCTGGCTATTTTTCCGGTATTTTTTGTTTTGTAATCCGTTTTGCACCTTGTTTAACCCATAACTGTTTCTGTTGACTGCCCTGCAGGTAACAGCTTGTAGGTTTTACGTTTTGTTACTTGTTTCACACTTTGAACGCGTCATGTCGGATTCACTGAATATCAACGCTAATGTATCTTCGGCTGCATTGATCAGCGAATCTAATGCTGTACGTGGCATCGGGAGCTGCTCAAAGCCCGTGACGGACGAGTCTGGTGGCATGCAGTGCTATGTATGCAACTGCTGGTACCATGAGACCTGCACCGATTTGAGCCTTGATCAGTACGCAATGCTTTCGACTAGCGATAGCATGCTGTTCAATTGTCTTCTATGCCGTCGCCGTCGATCTACGCGTCTTGAGGTCACTGAGGAGACATCGAGCAACGTCGGGCTGGGTAACCAGCAGTTGTGGTCCTTCCTCATGTCTCTTGATCGGAAAGTGCAGTTACTGATGAGTAATATGGGAGTCTCTATTGATGTTGGCTCATTGAAGGAAGACACGCAATTAACCTCAATTGCTCTCGATGGAAATCTGACTGAGGTGATGTCTACCGTGTCGTGTGTCCCAGCGGTCCAGAATGCCTCTAAAGGGGCCTCTGATGTCGTACTGGAAGCCGTCCAAAGCGTGACCGAATTTATTGCCCCTGGGCCCAATAAAAGCAAGATGAAGAGGGCTAAGAAAGTCCGTAAGGCTGTCTCAAATCCTGATAGTACTGATAGCATTAAGGTATTGGAGGTGGAACACAAAACTCCAACTCCAATCACCCCAGTTCCATTGGCGAAGCAACGCGCCGTGTCGACTTCGGCCACACCCGCAAAGTCTGAAAAGACTAGACCGGTGAGGGAGTTGGAGGCAGAGGATTAGGTCTCAACCTCAATTACTCCAGCTCACTTGGCAAAGAAACGCGCCGTGTCATCTGTCAAACCGGTCGAAACTGAGGTCGCGTCAAAGACGCGTGGAGTGAATACGCCTCGTCGAGGTGATTCTTTTGCTGATAGTAGCGTTATCTTTCGTAACGTTGCTGAATCCGCGGCAGCTCTTCCAAAGGAGCGCAGGCTGGATGACCTCCAGTGGTTCAAGCTCTGCGTCAACAAGATGCTTCCACCTGGTTTCCCAGTGTCACTATCAGGAAATTAACCAGATTGGGGAACGTCTCTGTTAACACGCCAAATCCGCGACCCCGACTACTTCGTGTAGTCCTCTCAACCCCGGAGGAACGCAAAGCGTTAAGGCGCTTTGCATTCAAACTCAAGGGTAGTAATGCCAACGTTCAGCCGGACCTCACACTGGCAGATCGACTGAAGTTAAAGGAAGCCATCAAAAGCCTCAAAAGCAGGCGGGCGGCTGGTGAGCAAGGCTTTCGTCTTGTGGATTTTCAGGTGGTCAGCCGGAAGTCAACTTCTGCCCTACCAAAACCTCTCCTGGTAGCGTACGACCCAGGGTTGGTCGTGCCGAGCTCCCTCGGGTAGTGCTTAGTAATGTGAGTAGCCTAAGGAACAAGGTACACGAGGTGGGTCTACTTGTAGACAAATCTAGTCCCGACATACTTGCTATCACCGAAACGTGGCTGTCCCCGGATATCACAGACGGTGAAGTATGTTTTCCTGGCTACGCACTGCATAGATGCGATCGCTCCGTTGGCCGCCAAGGTGGGGGCGTCGCTCTTTATGTGAGTTGTAAACTCGATGTGTTGAGGACTTGTGTGTTCCAGTCGCCGGATCAAACTGTTGAAGCCCTCTCGGCTATTGTGTGCACTTCCTCTGCTCAGTTTACAGTTGTAGTGGTATATCGAAGTCCTGGTAGTATTTCCAGGGAGGTTATTGAATTTATTCGTACTCAGGCTGCCAATAGGTGTCTAATACTGGGCGACTTCAACCTCCCTGAAGTCTGCTGGGCTGATCTATCTTGCAGTTCGGCGGTGGGCACTTTCGGTTCGGATCTCCTTGAGTTAACATTGCAACTGCCTTTGCATCAGTTCGTGGACCTCCCGACTAGATATATGCGCAACCAAATTCCGTCTACCTTGGATCTCATTTTTGCGAAGTCACACGATTTCGTAAGTGGTATTACCTACGACTGTCCTCTAGGAGCCAGTGACCATGTCTGCATATCCTTTCGATGTGCTCTAAATAAGTGTCATCAAGCTACCGCTGAGGCATGTCCAAATATTTGGTGGGCAGACTTTAACGCAATGCGAGCCAAAGCTTCAGTTTTGCGTTGTGCGATCACCGTGGCTGACACCATTGAGACAGCCTGGGGGAAATTTAAGGCATACCTCACCGAGATCTCTGCTCCCCACATCCCATTCACTAAGAGAAGGGTGACACGGGCGCAGCCTCCATGGATAGATCATACAGGTATATACCTGCTCAGGAAGCGCTCTAAGTGCTGGCGAACTTACCAAGCGGCTTCATCAACCAGCACCTACGAAAGCTATCGAGCGGTTAGAAATAAATGTAAGCATCATCTTAGAACTCTTCGTCTTCAGTACGAGGAGGATTTGGCTAACGCAGCCGTAACAAACCCAAAGAAGTTCTTTGCTTACGTAAAGAGACGTAGCGGTACAAACTCGTCTATACCGGCTTTACTACGAGCGGACGGGACCCATGGGCATACCGACTATGATAATGCCTGTATACTTAGCGAACAGTATACTGGTGTCTTTTCTCATGAGGCCTCTCTACCTCAAGTTGAGCTGGTCACTAAAGTTCCGGAGGATTCTTGCCTAACTGAAATAAGCATAACGGAGACACAAGTCTTCGGGCTATTGCAAGGGCTAAATCCTTCCAAAGCTGCTGGCCCTGATTCAATTCATGCGAAGCTGATGCATGAATTGGCCGCTGAGCTAAGTGGCCCTCTGACATGCATGTATACAATATCACTCGACAGCTGTGCCTTACCTTCTGAATGGAAGAAGGCAATCATCTGTCCGATTTTTAAGGGCGGGGACAGAGTTCTGCCCGCGAACTACCGGCCTGTCAGCTTAACAAGTGTAGTAGTTAAGTTGTTTGAAAAGTTGGTCAGGGATTCGTTGGAGAATCACCTGATTAAGTTTAACCTTCTCAGTGCGGCGCAGCACGGATTCCGTAAGGGATTTTCATGTCTGACAAATTTGCTTGTAGCTCGTGAAAGCTGGGCTGAGGCAGTAGACAACGGTCACGCCATCGACGTGCTTTTCGTTGACTTCTCGAAAGCCTTTGATACTGTCCCACATCAACGACTCTCCTTGAAGTTGAGATCGTATAAGATATCTGGAGCCGCCCTTAAATGGGGTTCTGCTTTCCTAGAGGGCAGAGAACAGTGTGTACGCGTGGGGCGTAGTCTTTCGCTTAGACAGGCTGTTCTTAGTGGCGTTCCGCAGGGCTCGGTTCGAGGGCCGTTGCTTTTCGCAATTTATGTCAATGACCTACCCCAGTAGCTTGGAGTACCGTCGCTATTGTTTGCTGGCGACCTCAAGCTCTGGAATGTTGTGGATATCCCTGGTGGCTCTGAGGCACTTCAGAGTGCTTTGGGTAGGCTCTGGGATTGGTCAACCTTATGGTTAATGCCCATAAATCAGGCGAAATGTTCTGTCCTCCGCATTGGAGGTGCTAGTCCCCCCACGCGCTATGTAGTTGGTGGAAGTGAACTCCCTGTTGCCATTCAGCAGGTTGATCTAGGTATCACCCATACCTCAGTGCTTCACTCTGGGGAAAATTGGAGGAAGGCTGCTTGTAGAGGGTTCCGTATGATGTGGTTTATTCGCCGCTCCTTCGGTGTCCTAACGGCCAATATCTTTGTGAGATGTTCTCAGTTTTCGTGCGACTTCACTTATAGTACTGTATCCAGGCTTGTCCACCTTGTCTTGTAAGGGACAAAATGGAACTGGAGAGGGTTTTGCGAGTGGGTACAAGGTTAGTGCAAGGATTACGGGGGCAAACGTATCCCGAACGTTTGCTTAGCTTGCGTATGTACTCAATGCACTACCGCAGAATTAGAGGAGACTTGATTCTCACTTACCGTATCTTAACGGGTAAGATCGGTCTAGACTTGTCCTGGCTATTTAGTCCCGCCAAGCTGCCTAGTCTCCGAGGTCACCCGTTGAAGCTGCACAAACAGCGTTCTGACCGGGTAAGGACGGAAACTCGCTTGTCGCGTCGAGTTATTGAACGTTGGAACTCGCTTCCGGCGCACGTGGTTAGGGAGTCTACGGTAGAGGGTTTTGAGCGTCAGTTAGATGCTCTTGGGTGGCAGTACCAAACCTACCCCTTATCCTAACCGGCTTGCATCTTCAACTTTCCCTTCGTTCTTTTTAATTTTCTTCTCACCTTGGTATTATCATTATTTAGCTGACATTCCTCCTCTTCTTTTCTTAGCTTCCCCTTCACTCTTTTAATTCACATATACCGTCCTGGCAGGGACTGCCAGGCAGGAAAATGTGGGCAGTAATTGGTTGGACAGGGTGTGATGTGGTCTTTGTTTTAGGCTTTACAACATCTCAAGCAGACCTGTTAATTCCGGATCCAACAATAAGCAAAAGAAGGAACATTCACGAGATTATCCTATCGTTCCAGTCCCAACTGAACTCCAACTTAAACTTGCACCAGGCATCATTTCAGATCCAGATACAGATGGACTGGAACGATAGGAAAATCCCTTGAGTGTTCCTTCTTGAGCAAATCGTTGAGCCAGGAAATGATAGGGTGCTAGTTCTTGATAGATCTAAAACGAAACACCCGAAACACACCCTGATCAACCAATTACTGCCCACGTTCCCTGCACTAGCAGTCCGCGCTGTGTAGGTTACGTGAAGTAAGAAAGAAGTAGAAAGTAAATGGAAGATAAAGGGGAATGAAAGTCATTAAAATGAAGGATAACACCAAAGAGTGAAGATAATGACAGAATAAGAACTGAAAGTTTGAAGATGGATATGGTCAGGAGAAGGGAAAGGTTTCCTGTTGCCACCCAAGAGCGTCTAACTGACGCTCGAAACCCTTAACCGTAGGTTCACTGACTACACTTTCTGGAAGCGAGTTCCAGCGCTCGATAACTCTACGCGATAACCGAGTTTCCGCCCTGATCCCGTCAGAACGCGGCTTGTGTAGCTTCATGGGATGACCGCGAAGACAAGGCAACCTAGCCGGGCTAAATAGCCAGCTCAAGTCCGGCCCAACCTTCCCTGTTAAAATGCGGTAAGTAAGGATTAGGTCTCCTCGAAGCCGTCGGTAGTGCATTGAATACATACCCAAGCTAAGTAGACGCTCGGGGTACGATTGCCCCCGTAACCCCTCGACCAATTTGGTACCTACTCTCAAAACCCTCTCAAGCTCCATTTTGTCCCGAACAAGGCAGGGCGCGCAAGCCTGGACGCAGTATTCCAGATGGGGCCGAACGAAAGCTGAGAACAGCTTCACAAATATGTCGGCAGTTAAGACCCCGAAAGAACGGCGTATTAACCATAACATTCTGAAACCCCTACTTGCGGCCTTCTTCCAGTTGTCACCAGAATGCAAAGACGAGGAATGAACGACACCTAGGTCTATCTGGTTGGAGACAAGGGGGAGTTCGACCCCACCGAGTACGTAGCTCGAAGGCGGGAAAGTTGCTCCTATACGAAGGACGGAACACTTAGCCTGATTTATGGGCAGTAGCCACAAAGTAGACCAGTCCCAGAGTCTGTCCAGTGCATGCTGTATGGCCTCAGAACCCCCAGGAACATTTACAACATTCCATAGCTTAAGGTCATCAGCAAACAATAGGGATGATACCCCAAGCTCTCCAGGGAGATCGTTTACGTAGATGGAGAACAGCATCGGTCCAAGGACCGAGCCCTGTGGGACACCGCTAAGGACCGCTTGCTTAAAGGATAAGCTGCGACCCACACGTACACACTGCTCTCTTCCCTGCAAAAACGCAGATACCCAGTGAAGGGCGCGGCCAGATACGCCGTAGGACCTCAGCTTATGTGATAGCCTCAAGTGGGGTACCTTATCAAATGCTTTCGAGAAGTCTACGAAAAGCACATCCACCACGTGGCCATTGTCCACTGCCTCGGCCCAAGCTTCACGAGCAACCAACAAATTCGTCAAACACGAAAATCCCTTCCGGAATCCATGTTGTGCACTACTGAGCAGATTAAATCTATTCAGGTGACATTCCAACGAATCTCTCACCAGCTTTTCAAGCAGTTTGACCACGACGCTAGTCAGACTAACTGGCCTATAATTGGCTGACAGACTCCTGTCGCCATTTTTGAAGATAGGACAGATGACAGCCTCCTTCCATTCGGAAGGTAATGTACAGCTGTCAAGTGATTTCTGAAACACCATCGTCAGCGGTCCACTTAGTTCCCCCGCCAACTCATGCAGAAGCTTCGGGTGAATTGAATCAGGTCCAGCTGCTTTGGAAGGGTTCAGTTCTTGCAGCAGTTTAAGGACTTGCGTTTCCACCACAGTAAACTCAGCTAAATAAGAACCATCAGGTACTCTGGGGACAAGTTCAACGCTAGTCAACGCGGTCTCACGTACAAAAGCCCCTGCATACTGTTCCCCAAGTACACGAGCCTTATCTGAGTCCGCATACGCACGAGTTCCATCGGCCCTCATCAAAGTTGGGATTACCGAAGTTGAACCACAGCGTCTCTTAACATAAGCGAAGAACTTCTTCGGATTTTCCGAAGCTCCGTCAGCCAATTCCTTTTCGTACACCAGCCGAGCTTTCCTTAAGTGTTGTTTACACCTATTTCTAGCCTCGCGGTACCTAGCATAGGTGCTAGTTGATGGAGCCGCACGGTAGGTCCTCCAGCACCTAGAACGCTTCTGGAGCAGGTGCTTGCCAGTGGTATCTATCCACGGCGGCCGCGCCCGTGTCTCCTTTCTCCTCGCAAGCGGGATGTAGGGAGTAGACACTTCCGTGAGATAAGATTTAAATTTATCCCAGGCCGCCTGAACCGTATCAACCACCGAGATTTCGCAACGCATCCCAGCAGCCTTGGTACGCATTGCCTGATAGTTAGCACGCCATATGTTTGGAAATGGCTTAGCAATGCTCTGGTGACGCCTGGTCAGACTACACCTGAACGATAAACAAACATGATCACTAGCACCTAAGGGAGAGCTGTAAGTGATGTCCCCTACGAAGTCTAGTGACTTGGCAAACACTAGATCCAAAATAGACGGGAGTTGGGCGTCCATGTACCTAGTGGGGAGGTCCACGAACTGATACAATGGTACTTGTAGCGTAAGCTCAAGTAGATCTGCCCCGAAAGTACCTTCTGCCGAGTTGCAAGAAAGATCCGCCCAGCAAACTTCTGGTAGGTTGAAATCCCCCAGTATCAAACACCTGTTTGCGGATTGGGAGCGAATAAAGTCAAGCACCTCTTTGGACGCACTTCCAGGGCTTCTATACACAAGTACGACTGTAAGTTGAGCTGAGGAAGTGTTAATCACTACCGACAGCGCTTCGACAGTTTTATCTGCCGTCTGAAACATGTAGGTGCGTGAAACGTCAAGTTCACACCTAACGTAAAGCGCAACGCCCCCGCCTTGTCGGCCAACGAAGCGATCACATCTAAATAGTGCGTAGCCAGGCAGATGTACTTCACCGTCCGTGATGTCTTGAGACAGCCACGTTTCAGTGAATGCAAGTATATCGGGATGAGACCCATCTACAAGCAGACCTATCTCGCACATCTTATTCCTTAGGCTCCGCACATTGCTTAGCACTATTTGAAGGTACTCGTAATGTCCAGCCCTGGGTCGTGCGCTACCAGTACTGGCACTGGTAGGGCGGAAACAGACCGCCGGCTGACCACCCGAAAACCCACCAACCGGAGACCTTGTTCACCGGCCGCTCGCCTGGTTTTGAGGTCCTTAATGGCCTCTTTTAGCTTCAGCCTATCCGCTAATGGGAGGTCTGGCTGAACACTAACATTAGTACCCTTCAATTTGAAGGCAAACCGCAACAGCGCGTTGCGTTCCTCCGGGGTAGATAGGACTACCCGAAGTAAGCGCGGTCGAGGGTTTGGGGCGTTAACTGGGACTGTTACCCAATCTAGTCAGTTTCCTGACAGTAACACCGGGAAACCCAGGCGGAAGAAGTTTGGTTACGCACATCTTAAACCACTGTAGGTCGTCTAATGTACGTTCGGCAGGAAGTGCAGCAGTGGATTCCACTGCGTTACGGAATATCACGCTGCTATCCATGAAAGAATCACCTCGACGGGTGTATTTACCCCACGGGTCTTGGAATTTACATGAACCGCACCCGGCTTAGCCGCGGGAAACGAGACTGGGCGCAAGTTATCAGACGAAGTTGAAGCAACTGTAGCGTACGTCTTACGCTCCAGCTTGTTTGTCCCGTCATTCTTGACGCTTTTCGAACCTGCCTGAAGAGTACGGGCAGTTCTGTTCCAATTTCTCTTCGTCCTGCAGGCGAAAAAGCCAGTGGCTCAACGTCCATGCCTGCCTCCACGACCTGTACCCCTGGAAGACAAGATGTGTTCGGAGTAGGCGCCGCAGTTTGAGTAGCACTCGATGTAGACATCTGGGGTATTTTACCCCCTGCCTGCACAATCTTAGGTGAAACTGAGGGATTCGCATCACCAGGTGGTGTTTCCCACTCAGGTGGTTGCATCTTGAACGTCTTCACACCTCTCGGTTTGGGTGCGGAGGGTTTGCGCACTTTTCTTACCCTCTTTCGCCCATTCTTTTCCGGCCCAGGAGCCCGTGACTTGCCCTCCGTTTGTGGAGGGTCAACAATGCCATCCGAGGCATATGAGTCATCTATCTCAATGTGTACTGGAGCGTCCGGTAAGATGAACGACCCATCAAGGGATGGACTGTCAGCAGGGGGACAGTTCGCTACAGAGTGCTCCTTTGCAATACTCAGGTGATTCATAATCAACTCCACTTTAGAGTTGAGCGAGGCTAGCCCGACTAACGCCTTCTCAACCAATGTGAATCTGGATGCCAGTGCCTTAATTTCGGCACAGAGGATAGCCGGGCACTTCGCTTTCTGAGTGCAGCAATCAGCACATCTAACCAGGAGGTTTTCACTGGATGATAGCATAGTGTACTAATTCGCTCGGAGGCCGGTGCAACCTTTGTAATATCAGCGGAAGCAAACATCACACTGCATACCACCAGATGAATCCGTAACTGGTCTCGAGCAGGCAGAACTGCCGCAATCTGCAGTGGACTCATCAATCGAGGACCCAAAAATTTCATCCACCTTGGTTTTTAGCAAGACGACCATGTTTAAAGTGGAAAACTGAGCAGGATTGAAAAGACGTATACAACCGTAAAACGACTTGTCTCTGTGAGTACTACGCGGTAACTCGATTTTTTGGCGTGCCATTCTGATCGAGCTTTTCCGCTGAAATAACGTGGAAAACAGTGTTTGAATAAACACTTGAAGCGAAATTTGACTTTTGTCAAATTTTCTCTGATCCAAGATATCTTGGATCGATTAAATTGGTACTGGCCAAAGCGTCTTTGGCGCTTACTGCCCTGCTAGCACATGAAGTCCTTTTTTCGATCGTCAGAGACCTTCCAAAGTTTTTCAAACTCCTTCAGTAATATATTGGCGGCTACTTTATCTACTCCGTATTCCAGCAAGGGGTGCACATATATGTGTATTTTACGTTAACTAAATTATAAGCATTACATTGGTCAGTTGCTTTATTCTATCAAAAAATCCTATATGATTTCTTAAAAAGAGTCATCGACTCACTTTTTGAATTTCGCCGCGCCTTTAAATTTTCCGCTTCTTCTGGCACTGCTCCGTTTGGTTGTAAATTCTGCTTCGCCGTGGTGGACTTCTATTTTTCGTTGTTGATTTTCGATAGCGGAGAAATAGTTTGAGTTGGTAGTAAGCCATTTCGACGTTAGATATAAGAAGCACTATATGTTTTTTCATTGCAGTATTGTTAAAATGAACTTTTCAGCTTGGTATCATTTCTCAAGCTTTGTCCTTGGTTTGCTCTAGCTGCTATCGCCCAACGCACAGTTTGCACCTTGTTATCTCCACTTGCGCAATTACTTGTACTCTACGTAGATAGCTTCATTGTGAGCTTCTTTTCTATTTTGCGGGGCGCTTTCGCTTAGTAATATCGGTGACGATATTGCACGACGTTTCGGTGTTTCTATTAAGCAAGATCTTTTTGTATGTACGTTGCCATCTTCAACATAACCTTCGATTTTCAGCATTATTAATGAGACCACGGTGTACAAACCGACAATTGCCCGCGCGGGATCGGTATTTGCGCGCGAAAACATGCCTCGGACAAACTGATCAAAGAGATTGTCCTGTGGAGGTTACGGAAAATGAGATCCAAACGCCTAAAAAATATGAACCATTACCACATACCGGTAATTTATAATCCTAAATTATTGCTGATTTCCTCATATAAGAGAAAACAGGGCGTTTGTGCACCAATAACATAAAGGTACGTCGAAGTCTGCAGACTGCCGATGACTTTGAGCCACTCCAGGAAGCGCATGGTCCCCACAACCGTTCTCTATGGCTCTCTAGCTATCTTTTCTTTAACTGAGTTGGCCCGCTCCATGGGTAAAACCCACGTCAGTCGTCTTCCCAGCAATAAAACATGGGCAGATACAAACCGGCTTATACAGGTAAGGGATACATTTTTCTTAATATTAAACTTCAGCGTACAATACTGCATCTCACTGTGATAACAATTCGAACGAACAGATTCGAAAAACGGATTCCGATTGGTGCTTACACTTTGTAGCTTGAGTGTCCTAGTCCTAGAGTCTACCTGACTCCTCCTTCATCACGGTTGCTACGAGCGATTAGAATGGCATTCACCGTAAGCATGTACTTGAGGTTTTACCATTTTCTTGCAGGCGATATGAACCAACTGAAGAATAAACGAGTTCATAGATGGTAACCTCCTACGTTCCTAAAACGGTATACATTTTCAGGTAATGTTCAGTGTCTACCTAATAGACCGTTGAGAATACATACATATGAAGACACTGGAGTATGTGAAGAGTTACAGGAGATCGATGGCTGCAACCATTGCAGGGCAAACAGGGCAGCAGGCAACGCCGCTTCCTTCGCAAATTACATCGGCGGAGGAACTACAGTCATTTGTTATACCAATGCAGGATGCATTCAACAATCGGCAAGATTCCTTGATTCCTCACATATGCATGCAGTCTAAACTGAAAGGTGTGCATGGACACACGTTGTCGGAGACTGCACGCCTCATGATGCAGCGTCTTCTAACGCGGTCATAGACGGTGGAGATCAATTACTCCTGTCTCCGCAACAAACATGGATTCCGGAAGATGAAGCTATTCACCGAAGTGCAAGATAAGCAAAATCTTTGCCCTTTCATCCCCGTCGTAGCTGCTCTATTAAAACGTTTCTCCGGAAGTACTGTGTCACCTGATGATGATGTCAGGAAATACTTGAAATCGATTCGTGGCAACGCATGGCGCGACACTACCAAAGTTTGTGCAGGCAGCCTGCAGGTATGAAATGGATTACTTATTAACATTTCTTAAATAAGGTTTTCCAATTCGTGGACTTGGAGCGCCCATGAGACAGCATGGAAGAAGCGTAACCGATTCAAACGGAACATGGACCTCTGTTGTCAATATTGATGTTCTTCCATTTAATGTATCCACTACTATGCGTCGGTAAAGGGACTTCTCACTGTGAAAAAATCGGATTCCATTCCCGCTATCTTTGTGCTTATTGGGAATGAAATACTAAGGCATCACTATGAGTGGTGGGACTGGACCCTGTGCGCCGTGTTAAACATGGTTTCCTCCATTCACTAGCAGCAGGATGTTACGCCGCAGGAGAAAAGAGGTCATATGGGCGATTAGCTTTGACTCGCACCTATTCATTGCATTAGTAAGCGGTAGTAATACCTGCGTTACATACGATTGTTAACGGGAAACGCAGGTGGGGATATGAGATCCCCTTCCAGCGGTTTGCGAGATTGGGTGGGTAGCCAATACGTGGGGTGTACAGGGGCTGCAGCTAGGTGCGGCGTACAGGGGTCCGGCTAGGTGCATGCGTAGCGTCGTGGTGCGTGCACGGCCATTGGTTTACGCAGTCCAAGGACAAGCGTCAATGACCATTCATACTCCTCCAGTCTGTCTGTCATTCATGTTTAACCTAGGTTTCTGATTGGACACGGTGCAACGTCCTTCACTGTGTAACTAATTCTGCTGCAGTGGATGGACAAATTTCGCCTTCAAAATGGTCGCCAAAGTCCTTAACCTTGAAATCAGGTTTATAGTTCATGGTTAAGGACTTTACCACCCATTTTCGCTTTCAAAGTCCTTTTTGTGCTAGCAGGGAGACATTAGGAGTACCATCATGTACGCAAGCTACAATTTTATGGGCCATAACTAATGGTGTCGCGTAGCCGAGATGAACCTCATATATTTACCTACGGTAATGCGGAATAACGTGAATGTAATTTGAATTCACGAAAGTGAACACTTCAACTAACAATTAATGAGTAATTTACTTATTCAAAGTTAAGCAAAAGATGGGGTTACTTCAGCATCGGACAGTTGATGTGACCATAAACAGATTTCGTATGGTCTATACCCAACACACAGACACAACATCTTGCAGTAAAGAGCAAATAATTCCCCGATCAGGAGCGTGCTGTGCAAATCGTTCAGTCTTGTGGTAGCCACCTTTCTGGCTCTCTACGCTTATTGTATTATACGGAAATACCATATTTTACGAATGCCTGGTGGTTGTCCTGTATTGGGCGCTCTAGTCATCTATGGTGCTGACAATGCTAATGTGTCTCTGGCACTTCCGGTGCGTGAACAAGCTTCATTGCGATCAGGGCACAGGCACTCATGTGCTTTGACTCGGTGATGCCAGCTTTGATGCAGTCTTCTTGCCTTTTGGCCGCCAGCAAACAAACCTGGTTCGCCTACCTTTTGGCATCGTTGCCAACAGCCTATGTGGTGTGCAGTTACTGTTTCTCGTAATATGCCGGCCAGCACATGAAGTCCTTATTTCTGTCGTTAAAGGCCTTCAAAAGTCTTTCTAAGTCATTCAGTAAAGTATTGGTGGCTACTTGATCTACTCCGTATTCCAGCAAGGGTGCACACATATGTGTAGGTTACGTTAGCTAAATAATAAGAATAACATTGTTTAGCCGCTTCAGTTTGTCAAAAAATCCTAGCTGATTTCTTAAAAAGGGTCATCGACCCAGTGGTGAAAACAGCTGGTATAGGTGTCGAATCAAAGGCACGTGGGGTAAACACTCCCCGTCGTGCCGACTCTTTCACGGATAGTAGCGTTATATTCCGTAACGTTACTGAATCTGAGGCTGTTCTCCCAAGGGAACGCATCTTGGATGACATCAAGTGGCTGAAACTGTGTGTCAGCAAGCTGCTTCCACCTGGTTTCCCTGGTGTCACTGTCAGAAAGCTGACCAGATTGGGGAACGTTCCTATCGCTACGCCAAATCCACGACCCCGACTACTTCGCGTAGTCCTTTCTACCCCGGAGGAACGCAAATCGTTACTGCGATTTGCATTCAAACTTAAGGGTAGTGGTGTCAGCGTTCAGCCGGACCTCCCACTGGCAGATAGGTTGAAGTTAAAGGAGGCTATCAAAGACCTCAAAACTAGACGGGCGGCTGGTGAACAAGGCCTCCGTCTGGTGGGTTTTCAGGTGGTCAGCCGGAAATTACTTTCCGCCCTATCAGAACCAATCCTGATGGCGCACGACCCAGGGATGGTCGTGCCGACTTCCTTGAGGTAGTACTTAGCAACGTGCGTAGCCTAAGGAACAAGGTGCACGAGTTGGGTCTACTTGTAGACAAATCTCGTCCCGACATACTTGCTTTCACTGAGACGTGGTTGTCTCCGGATATCACGGACGGTGAGGTATATTTACCTGGCTACGCGCTGCTTAGAACTGATCGCTCCGTTGGTCGCCAAGGCGGAGGCGTTGTACTGTATGTGAGCTGTAACTTAGATGTGTTGAGGACTTGCACATTCCAGTCGTCGGATCAGACTGTTGAAGCCCTATCGGCTGTTTTGTGCACTTCCTCTACCCAGTTTACAGTTATAGTGGTATACAGAAGTCCTGGAAGTTCCTCCAGGGGGATACTTGACTTTATTCGCACTCAGTCTACGAATAAGTGTTTAGTTCTAGGGGATTTCAACCTCCCGGAAGTCTGTTGGGCCGATCTTTCTTGCAATTCGGCATTAGGAACATTCGGTGCAGACTTCCTTGAACTGACTCTCCAAGTGCCTTTGCACCAGTTCGTTGACTTTCCCACTAGGTATATGGATAACCAAATGCCATCTACTTTGGATTTGGTTTTCGCTAAGTCCCTGGACTTCGTGACTGACGTTTCATGCGGTGCACCTCTAGGGTCCAGCGATCACGCATGCATATCCTTTCGATGTGCTCTTTCAAAGCACCAAGAGACCGCTGTTGAATTACTTCCGAATATTTGGTGGGCGGACTTTAGTGCAATGCGAACTAAGGCTTCAGTTCTGAACTGTGAGATTTCGATGGCTGACTCTGTCCAGTTAGCCTGGGATAAATTTAAGGCATACCTTACGGAGGTTTCCGCACCCTATATTCCACTCATTAGGAAAAGAGGGTTAAGAGCACAGCCTCCATGGATAGATACCACAGGCAAGTACTTACTCAAAAAACGGTCTAGATGCTGGCGAACCTACCAAGCAGCTCCATCAGCCAGTACCTATGATAGTTATCGAGAGAATAGAAATAAATGTAAGCAACATCTCAGAACTGCTCGTCTCCAATACGAGCAGGGTTTAGCGGACTCGGCCGCAGCTAATCCCAAGAAGATTTTTGCTTACGTTAAAAGACGCAGCGGGGCAAAATTGTCTATGCCAGCTTTATTGCGAGCAGACGGGACCCCTGCGCAAACTGACTATGACAAGGCTTGTATACTGAGTGATCAGTATACTGCGGTCTTTGCTCGGGAGACCTCTTTACTGCAGGTTGAATTGGTTTCAAGAGTTCCAGAGGATTCTTGCTTAGCTGAATTTAGCATAACGGAGACTCAGGTCTTCGAGCTACTGCAAGGCATTAATCCCTCTAAAGCTTCCGGTCCTGATTCAATTCATCCGAAGCTGTTGCATGAACTGGCCACTGAGCTGAGTGGTCCGCTCACGTGCGTATTTTCAATATCGCTGGACAGCTGCAGCCTACCTTCGGAATGGAAGGAGGCAATCATCTGTCCGATTTTTAAGGGCGGTGACAGCGCTCTACCCGCGAACTACCGGCCTGTCAGTTTGACAAGCGTAGTAGTCAAGTTGTTCGAGAAGCTGATAAGGGATTCAGTGGAGAACCACCTGAATCGATTCAACCTTCTCAGTGTTGCACAACATGGATTCCGCAAAGGATTTTCATGTCAGACTAATTTACTTGTAGCTCGTGAAAGCTGGGCCGAAGCGGTAGACAGTGGCCACGCTGTAGACGTGCTATTCGTAGATTTTTCGAAAGCTTTTGACACTGTTCCACATCTTCGGCTCTCACTAAAGTTAAGATCTTACGGGATATCTGGTCGCGCCCTTCAATGGGTGTCTGCCTTCCTTGAGGGGAGGGAACAGTGCGTACGGGTGGGGCGTAGCCTTTCGCTCAGGCAAGCTGTCCTTAGTGGCGTTCCGCAGGGCTCGGTATTGGGGCCATTGTTGTTCGCGATCTATGTAAATGACTTGCCGGGAGAGCTAGGGGTGTCATCATTAATGTTTGCTGACGACCTTAAGCTCTGGAATATTGTGGATATCCCGGGGGGTCCTGAGGCAATTCAGCGTGCCTTGGATAGACTCTGGGAATGGTCTATCTTATGGTTGATGCCCATAAATAGGGCCAAGTGCTCTGTTCTCCGAATCGGAGCTGCAATTCCTCCCACCCGATAAGTCCTCGGCGGTGGTGAACTCCCTGTTGTCACTCAGCAGGTTGATTTAGGAGTCGTACACACATCAGCACTTCATTCTGGAGACAACTGGAAGAAGGCTGCTTGTCGAGGGTTTCGTATGATGTGGTTTATCCGCCGCTCTTTCGGAATCTTAACGGCCAAGTTGTTTGTGAAGCTATTTTCGGCATTCGTCCGACCCCACCTGGAATATTGTATTCAGGCTTGTCCACCATGTCTTAACCGAGACAAAATGGACTTGGAGAGGGTGTTACGAGTGGGCACTCGGTTAGTGCAGGGTCTACGGGGACAGACGTATCCTGAACGCTTGCTCAGTTTGGGTATGTACTCCATGCACTACCGAAGGATAAGAGGGGACCTGATTCTCACTTATCGTATTTTGACGGGTAAGATTGGCCCGGACTTGTCAGGGCTTTTTAGTCCCGCTACGTTACCTAGTCTCCGCGGTCACCCGCTGAAACTGCATAAACCACGGTCTGATAGGATTAGGACGGAAACTCGTCTATCGCGCCGAGTTATAGATCGCTGGAATTCTCTTCCAGATCACGTGGTTAGGGAACCTACGGTTAAGGGTTTTGCGCGCCAGCTCGATGCTCTTGGGTGGCAACAGCAAACCTTTCCTTTTCCTAGCTGACTCACCTTCATTTTTCAGTTCTTTTTTTATTGACTCAAATATCTTGGTATTCCACTTGCTTAGCTCTTACCACTTTCTCTTTTGCCTCCTGCGTTTCCTTTTTTCTCTTTCTTACTTCACGTAACCGACCCAGCAGGGACTGCCAGGGCAGGACACGTGGGCATTAATTGGTTGGACAGGGTGTGATGCGGTCTTTGTTTTAGGTCCATCAGTATTTCAAAGTTCGCCAACTCTTGGATCAACGACCCGCCGAAGAAGGAACACTCACGGGATCTATCCTATCGTTCCAGTCCCGCTTGAACTTGAACTTGAACTTTTGAATATTTCCGCGCCCTTTCATTTTCTGTTTCGTCTGGCACTGCTCCGTTTGGCTGTCAATTCTGCTTCGCCGTAGTGGACTTCTATTTTTCCTTGTGCATTTTCAACAGCGAAGAAAAGTTTGAGTTGGTAATAAGCCATTTCGACGTGAGTTAGCTATAAGAAGCACTATATGTGTTTTTATTGCAGTATTGCAAAAATGAAGTTTTCAGCTTGATTTCATTTCCTAAGCTTTTTCCTTAGTTTGCCCTAGCT
>OX104062.1:63231422-63258047 GCA_944474145.2 Dicrocoelium dendriticum | reverse complement strand
AACGGTTGCATGAGTTCGGGCCTTCCTGGACATCGGACTTTCCACGTAAGCTTCGATCACTGGATGAATACCGATCTTGGAAGGCAACTGAGTTGCGTCAGTTTTTGCTACACGGCGGACCAGCTTGTTTAATTGGGGTATTGCCTGACGCTTTCTATAAAAACTTTCTAGATCTCTCATTTGCTATTTATATCATGTGCCACCCTCACCTTCACACTGCCTTATTTGATTTCCTTGTTCCATTAATTCATGTATTTTTACATGATTACTTTGATCTTTATGGTCCCAGTGAGATGACGTGGAACGTACACTCACTGGTTCATCTTCCCGCTGACGTACGAAAGATGGGGACTCTAGACAGCTTCTCAGCATTTCCCTTCGAGTCTCACTTGTTTTCCATCAAGCGCATGATTCACAATTCCCCGCGTCCGGTTGCTCAAATCATGCGGCGTACGTCGGAAGAGGAACAGCTTCTTCCTACTTCCAGCAACGCAAGCACCGTTGGGAATGTAGAGATGTGCACATATAAGGGTCAGAAGGCGTTTTGTTTGCGCGGCATTTTGTTTTCCACTGTGAAGCCGGATAACGTGGTCATCATCGATGCCAAACCCAGAGTGCTGACAGATGTGTCTGTGAATGTGTCCGGGAACATTGTCGTGCAATGCCGGGAACTTATGAATCTCCGTAGTCTGTTCACGCATAGCATGGATTCCTCAACGGCGTACATCTTCCGTGCATCGCCGTTGTCAACTGAGGTATGTACCTTCTCTGTCTGTCATATTCTCTTTAAGTGCATTGCTTTACCCTTGAACGATTTTCTTGTAATTTACCCCATGCCACACAGTTATACACTTTAACTACTAACGTCTTTCTTTTTCAGCAATGGTGGCTTTTCGAGGATACAGCGTTGTCAAACTCCTTGACTCCGAGGATTTAATAACTATTGTCAGTAACACTTGGCTTAGAGAAGAAGGTTCGTACGCTCAAATACCTTCAGTGCGGGGTACGCACTACTATGCAGCGGTGAAAAATCACACTACGCCGGATGTCGATGTGGTCAGCACTGCCGTGTCCATAATCGTTAGCACTAGTAAGTATTTCTCTTATATTAACCCACCTCGTTAGTTAGCTTCCAGCATGCCCGAGAAATGGAACGGCAATCTGAGCGCTGGATGCTGCCATCGACAGATGATACAATTCCCATGGGCCTTCCAGCTAAGCGTACAATGTGAGTATTGTGTTTTTTATTTCCCCTTAGACGCCGGCCCGTCCGTTCGAGCTCCGATGACGAGGATGCCGCGCGTCCGAGCAAACCCAAAAGGTTTTCTGCAGCAACCTACGCACGTGCGCCCTCCTCTCTGTTCAGTGGCATTAGACCGTCACGTCCAGGACCATCAACAAGCAACCGTAAGACTAGATTTCATACTGCCCCTATTAAACAGTAATCGCGCCACCGGTTATTGCTGACGTCCCACCAAGCAATCTGGATGTGCTGCACGAACTGCAGGCCATAAAATGTAAGACGCTACAGATGTATTGCATTGCACTCAGCCTTATTTTTAGATGAGTTGTGTCTCATTCGATCAAAATTAGTCGGCCATCGTCGCATGTCCGAAGCGATGTTGCAAATGCTACGACGACAATCCCAAAGTGTTGCGCCAGGACTATCTCTGCCATTCATCTCTCTCAGTGAGCTAAAGAGATATGATGAACGGCTGAAGGACCCCGATTTCAAAATCAGAGTAGTAAGTTCGTCTTATTATTCAACTACTTTAGGTCAACCATTTATGTGCTGTGCACGGTGATAACATACAACTCATCGTCCGGGGTACCATGGAGCGGCTGATGACAAGATCATTTGCCGCGGAGATTAATTACTCCGGCGCTAGAGGTTCCTTTACATTCAGGCGAACAAATATGAACGGCCTTGTACAAGGTAGGTTGAAATGCAGTAATCCATAAAAACTACCAAGGCCTCATTCGGCAACGCATGGGTGATGCAGCCTCGGATTCTGACATTACACGGCACATAAAACGTGGTTGCATACTGCACGGCACCACAAACCGCCGGTTGAGCAAACTAAAGTATGCAGTGCGAATGAGGTGAGTCCCATGCTTCCTTAGGCACATCTTTAGCCTCCTACGTTGACACTCGCGGAAGCGGATTAACAATATTGACTATGCCGCTTTCTGCTGGCTAGCCGAACAACCTCCTCGTGGTGCCAGCTGGGTGGTTTGGGTTTAATCCGTTCCAGCAAATAGTTCGGCGGCAGTGTTCCGGGACGTGGTGGGTTTCCGCCCGGCAAGCGTTCTCCCTATAAAAAGCCACAAATGTCTGCTTATCAACACTGTGACGTGGCGGAAGTGACTCGCCACAAAATAAAGTCACTGGGCCGTGGATATCCGGAAAATGGTATCCAACTCACGGACATCAATCGCTTATTCTCACATTCCTACCGATAACAAACAGTCGAAAATTCTGCGGCACGTTCAAAAATACAAGCTACATTCATAGACAATTACATACATATATACACCCATACACTTACATTCACTGTTATGCCAAACATGTACTCTGTACATTTTGATCACACTACGTTAGCTAAACATGATCATGCCTGTACTGGTGTGCCTCGCATTGTCGAGAATAAAAGTTTATTTATTTATTTATTCTTTGTACTGCACCCCTTCATGTATATATAGCATTCCCATACCTCGGTTTTTATTTTCTTTCGCCTTGTGATGTCAGGTGCGCGGTAAGAGCGGTTTCCTTTTCTGACCAACAGCTTTGAGTCGCCGCCTAGGTGGGTTCCCAAGTCCAGAAACTACCGCAACTGGTACCGGTGAACTCTCGGTCCGAGCCGTCCATAAATTCGTTAGGAGCATAGTGCGTTCAAGTGTGTTGTCCGTATTCGGATACCCATGGGAGGCAATGACGGGATCTGGACCAACCGGATTGTCACGCATAGCGGCGAATTTCTATTAGTCAAAGCTAGCATCATCTTCATTGGTCCAACGTAAATTAGACAGGAACCCTTTTTAGCCGTCTCACGGTACTACTTCCTGTCCAGTTTAGCCTAATGCTCTCATAGAAACGTTTAGGATGCTGAACTGGACAGGACCTGGACATGTGCTACCAGGGTGATCTTCCAAAGAAGCATTTAATCCGGTGGAAAAACCAGCACATTTGTGGCTGCCTAGCCGAACAACCTCCACGTGGTGCCAGCTAGGTGGTCCGGGTTAACGCTGCTCCAAAGAATGGTTCGGTGGCAATGTACCAGGAAATGGTGGGTTTTCGCCTGGCAAGCGTTTTCCCAAAAAAGAGTCACAAATGTCTATTTAACAACACCGTGATGCGGCGGATATGATTCACTACCAAATAAGTCACTGTTTCCTGCCTTTCCGGATGACGTTGTAGTGGAAAGGGCTTAACTACATAAAAGAACTCCCGGTCTATAAAGTAAGAATGCTGGACCTGACCCTCGGCAAAACACGATATATATATATATATATTACACAATCTGTGGTACAGATATTGTGCCATCGGAATCATGGCTGAATAGGAAAACAATATGAATAATAAGAAATGAGCAACAAGAACTGCTTTTTGGTCCATTTTGCCACTCACAGCTATTGACATTTTTTCACTTTGTTCCTTATTTTAGTGGGAGGAAGAAGGGACACCGCAACAAACCGATGCACACGTCCGCCATTGACATCGATCTTGAGCAATGGCTTCCAAGATCTTCAACCAGCGAGTATCCGCATCTCTCGGACCCCAACCAGGTAGTCGACAACAACCGGCCGAGGCCAACTGTTTTGTCAACTTTTTCATGCGGCTTCTCCATGTTGTAGGCTGTCCACCAGACCGTCTCTTCCAGCCCTGTCCAGCAAGTGCAAACAACGCACGACGTGGGTAACGCTGGACAGGCATGCGCAATACGTGTCCCAACCACCGCAGTTGATGCAGTGAGACGAGCTCCTCGAGCGAGTGGCTTCCACGTCCCAAGACATGTTGTCTAACTTCCACATTGCTCACGTGGTGCTGTCACCACACACGGGCAATGGACCGCAGACAGCGGTGCTCGAAGACGGATAGCCTGCGCAAGTCATCTTTACGAATGGGTCAGGTCTCGCATCCGTACAACAGTACAGCACGAACAGTTGCACAATAGGCCCGCCCTTTGATGAAAAGACGAATGGCGTGGCGACGCCACAAATGCCTCAGGCTAGAAAAAACGAGGCCTGACCATGAGATGCGCATCGAAATGTCGTTTCCAACAGACCCGCCAGCAGTGATGCAACTTCCCAAGTAGACAAAGCTCTCCACAACCTCTAGTGTCTCACCAGCAAGCGTGAGTGCAGGCAGAGGCACCTGCCAGTCTTGGAAGAGAACCTTGCATTGGGATGGCGAAAAGTACATACCATACTTTGATGCTTCAATCGTCAAGCAATTAAATGCAAGTTGGACGACGTGTGGATCGTCACCCAGCAAGATGATATCATCAGCATAATCCAAATCAACAACTCGACTACCTGGGAGGAGCTCAACGCTGGCGTTCAACGAATCGCCTAGAGCGTTCTTCAAGACATCCTCAATGGCAAAGTTGAATAGGAACGGAAAGATGGGGCATCCTTGTCGAACTCCATTGGAGACCACAAAGGTGGGCGAAAGCATGCCATAAGCCCTAACCCTGTCCGAGGTCAGACTATATAGAGTGCGCAGTATGGAGACGAACTTCTCGGGGACACCATTCCTCAGTAGGCAATGCCATAGTACTGTACGATCGACAGAATCGAAGGCTGCACGGATATCCAGGAACACAGCAATCGTTGACCTCTGATACACATGGCGGAGCTCGAAGATCTGGCGAAGTGTGAAGATTTGATCGATGCAGTCGTGACCAGGGCGAAATCCAGCTTGTTCTTCTCGTTGCAACGTTTCGCGCGGTGGGGATAATCTGCGAAGTATGATGGACACCAGCAGCTTGCAAACGACGGGGACGAAACTTATTCCTCTGTAGTTTGAGCACATTGTGCGCAGGCCCTTTCTGAAGATGAGGACGACTATCGATTCACCCCAAGATGACGGAACTTTCTCTTTCGACCAAATTTTCGAGAACAAGGCGGTGAGTTTTCGAACCAGCGATGCGCCACCACCTTTAAATAGAGCCGGAGGAAGACCATCAAGGCCGGGGGCTTTATAACGCTTCATGTGCCGGAGCTCTTGCTCTATTTCCTGGGAAGAGGGGGGGTCTGTTGGGGTAGACCACTCGGCCCCAGCGCGAGCGTCAGAGGTAGCAGATGGAGCTGGGGCCAACAAAACTTCGAGCCAAAATGTTCGGCCCATCGCTCCAACCGTCGTTGAAGATTGGTGATTAAGGTGCCATCCTCTTCGCATATTGTTTCACTTATACCAGTTCGAACACCCTCGGTGGCTCGAATGAGATGAACGAATTTCCTGGTATTACCAGAGAGACTAGCAAGCTCCATCTCCCTAGCACGTTCACACCGCCAAGCTTCGCGGTCCATTTGCAGACTCCTGCGCAACTCTCGACCAAGGTATTGGCGTTCTTCAATGTCTGGAATCCGATGGGAGCAAGCGACGTCTATCCATCAGCGACAAGGAGTCCGCGGAAATCCAATGCTTCGGTGGGTGACGAGTAACTCCACAAGTGTCGATACTGGCGGAAACTAAAGCACCTTTGATATGCGCCCACTGCGAATCGAGGTCATCGTCAATAGTTGAGCCAAGCAAGGTTGACAGTGAGGCTTGGTACCTGGTTAAAATCACAGGGTTTTGTAGATTCGCGACGTCCGGTCGGTAATGGGCGCGCTTATGTGATCCTCCGAAACGCATGCAAATCTTAGCACGAACCAATGCGTGATCGGAGTCTAGATAACTTGACCAGTACGATCGACAGTCCGGTACGCTTCCGCGCCATCTGTAGCTGATTGCTATGTGGTCAAGCTGGGAGCACTCTTGCGTTTGTGAGGGCGGGCGCCAGATAGCAGTGTGTCACCTCCAGTGCCGAAAACTAGTGCTCGAAAGAAACAAGCGATGATCAGAACAAAGAGCAAGCAGTCTGTCTAAATTGTCTGATCGACTGCCACCGAGACTAAAACTACCCCCAAGGTGGTGCTCGCTTGGTGGAAGGCGGCCAACACGTGCGTTAAAGTCCGCGGCAAGAATGACCATATCAGTCCGTTTGGAGGAACGCAGAAGTTCATGTAGTTGTTGATAAAAGCTATCTTTAACTGCATCCTGGCTGCACGATCCTCGGCAGACTGTCAGTTAGTCGCACAATCCGGTCGGAAGGCGAAACTTAGCCAGCACAATAATTCGACGCGGTAGATCCGATGATCGATGAACGAGGCAAGCAGACCGAGGATCAACAGCACAACACGCGTAGCCGAAACCAGAAGGCAAATTGAAACCAGAAAAGTTTTTTCGGTTGTTGGTCAGTTACAACAAGACTGTACGACAAATAATGGAAATGGGAATAGGAAGATACAATTGAGAAGAGAGAACTGTACAATCGCTACAGAACTCACCCCTAGAGCATGAGTCACTGAAACGAATGCACAATACTTGTGTCACTTGTCGTAGTCTGGAAGGGAGAACTGTACGTCGGAAGCGTGTTCGATGGTGCGAGTTCGAGTTTGTGTCGTGATGCTTGGGATGCAGGAGAGGGAACAGAAGTGTCACACATGGGCTGAATAAGTGGCGTATTTGGGAAGGTAGGCTGGTCAGCGAGAAGAATATCCGTGGGATTCGGTAGTGGTCGCATCCCGATGTAAGCCGGCTTCAAGTTGTCAATACTCACAGCATCCTGATAGCCATTTCTATCCAGCAAGAAATACTTCTCCTTCCGGGCAAAAACATTAAAGGGGCCCTCGTATGACGGTGTCAGAGGTTTACGGACGGAATCGACAAGCAAGAGAACGACGGGGGGCAAGTACGTAAATACGGGTATATCTGTTGACTCCTAGGGCTGATTCGAGGTGGTGTTGGACGAATTGAGCTGTTGTGTTGGCTCAAGAGAGTGACGTACGAGGTCGGATCAACTTCTCCAGTAACCCTTGAGTAGAGCACCATTTCTCCAGGAAGTCTGAGAGTAGTGCTAAAGACCAACTCAGCGTAACAACAGCCAATGTCTTCTTTAATGATAGGTTCATAGGTTCATAGGATTGTAGAGAGCAGAAGGAGAAATCCTTTGTCAGCTCCATCGCTTCCCGATCATTGTGTGGAGGCCGCGATTCGATGTTATGCGGTAATCCACAAGGGACCTTGACAGCTACACTAGAAGCTGCAAGGACCCAGCGTACTCAAAAGATAAGAGTCTAACATTCGCTTGAAACATTCCTCCGTCTGGGCATCGACCACATACTTCGGCAAGTTATTCCAATCGTTGACTACGCGAGTTGATAGAGCGAGAGCAGGATGAATCCGAAGTCTTCTGGGTTTAAACAGTTTCCAGTTGTGGCCTCGAGTTGAACTGTTTGGATTGGATTGAAAGCACGCCTGCAGCTCCGTCCCCATCTCTCCTCTCAGGATGCGCCTGGTGAAAATCAGGTCACCGCGACGTCGGCGATAATCCAGGGCGAACAGATTCATCCGCTGAAGTCTCAGGGGATAAGGCAAGTCCCGTAACTCCAAGATGTATTTCGATCCACGCCGTTGCACCTTCTCAATTAGGTCACATTCGAACTTGGTGAGAGGGAAGAGGGCAGGTAATCCGTATTCGAGAATGGGGCGGACATGGGAAGTAAACAATAGTCGGAAGATATCCGGAGTCAAACGCGAGAAGGCTCGTCGTATGGCGTGGGACATCCTGTTAGCAGCAGCAACCCTTCGTAACGTGTCCTGTGTAGTCCGTAGATCAGATGACACCAACACGCCGAGGTCTTTTTCTAGGATTGAGGTTCTGAGCAACGCCCCACCGATGTGATACGTCCCGAAAGGCTCAGAAGCACCAATGGGAAGGACCGAGCACTTATCGCGATTTATGGGCAATCGCCATTTGACTGACCACTCATGTAACGTGTCAAGTGTAGCCCGTAATCGGTCCGCCTCGTCAAGACAGGATACCTCCATCCACAATTTCAAGTCATCAGCGTAAATCAAGCAATCCAACTGAAGTTCCGCCGGAAGGTCATTGATGAAGATCATGAAAAGTTCCGGGCCCAGGACCGATCCCTGTGGGACACCGCTAGTCATGAGCACGGGAGCGGAGTAAGTCTCGTTCACGTCGACTCGCATTGTCCGGTTATCCAAGAAATCAGCGATCCAAGAGAGAACGTTCCCAGAAACACCGATTAATCGTAGTTTATAAAGGAGTCTTTCATGAGGAACCTTATCAAAGGCCTTGCTGAAGTCGACAAAAATAACATCCAGACGTTTCCCAGCGTCTAATGATTTCGCCCATCTTTCACGGGCCACAAGCAGATTCGAAGAACAGGAGCGCGCCCGCCGAAAACCATGCTGCGCACAAGAGATGACGTTAAGGTTCTCGAGGTGGAAAGAAGTGCCCGCTTGAGAATCCTCTCCATTACCTTGCACAATATTGACGGTAAACAGATAGGTCGATAGTTGGCAGGGTTTTGACGATCCCCTCCTTTGTGTATGGGTTTAACAATCCCCACTTTCCAAGCGATCGGGAGCCGTCCAACTTTAAGGGAATGTCGAAATATCCGGCAAACGGGAGCGGCAATGTAATCGGCCACAGTCCTGAGGAACAGCGGATGCAACCCATGATGTTACAAATAACAAGCAAGATAATTGGTAGACCTTCTGACCACTGTGCGTTAGACTGCGAAGCAGTAATTGTGACTTTAAGTTGGCGATGGAAACGCTCAACAATGTCATTAGCAGCTGGGTGATAGGCGGTTGTCGGTAAGTAGTGACCTGGAGATTCCCCTGTTTGGCTGCCGCATGCTGCGTAAAATATTACAAAATCACAAAATTATATTTTCTCGATGTACATAGCAAATTAGCCGCTCGCCTGTTTGAACGTTGCTCGCGTTTGTTTGAGTCAACATAGCATCCGCCTTCGAACGGCGCGACGCTCATCGGCTCCGCGGCCATCTTTGCTCTCCGCGCACGCGACCACACCTTTCCCTAGCTAGCTATCTTCCGGTGCCTTATTTTCAGCACTAGATAGCGTTTCGCCCCATTTAATAAATTTTTCCCAACGTTACTTTTGGTGTTCTCCACTCATCGGAGGTTGGCCTTATATTCGCGTACTGGTTCCAAAGCGTACCGATCCTGCTCCTCGCGTTATTGGTGACCCCGACTTTTGGTCATTATCCGGTGAGTTTTCGCTAACCTTTCTTTTCAGATTTGGCCACATTTTTTTCGCTAACCCGTCTGATTTTCACTTTTCATTTTCCGGTTTAATCTTGCTGGCTCGCTATTTTGCTCGCTATGGAAACTGATCGCGTAGATTCTGACGTACAGATCGGCACAGTTACGCTTCCTATCGCACCTTTTCGCGAGACTAATCCTAAGTCTTGGTTTGGTCAGCTGGAGTCGCAATTTTCTTTGCGTGGTATTAGGTCCGAAAAGACCAAGTTCCACCTTGTCGTTTCCGCGCTTCCGCTAAATGTCATCGATGACATTGATGACATTCTAGATCTTCCTGACGACCAAAAGACTTACGATGCAGTCAAGACAGCTGTTCTGAGGAGAACAGGCTTATCCGATCGACAACGAGTTACGAAACTCCTCAACGAAACCGATCTTGGCGATCTTAAGCCGTCTCAGCTGTTTCGAAAAATGCAGAGCCTAGCTAAACCCACTTCGATAGATGATTCTTTTCTTCGGGAAATGTGGTTGCAACGACTTCCGCGCGAGATGCTACACATCCTCTGCGCTAGTGAGGATGCACCTTTATCCAAACTGGCCGATACAGCCGACCGAATTTTGGAGTCCTACGGCCAGGTTTCGCAGGTCCAGACGAAACCGGACTACGATATCGCCACGCTTAAATCCCAGATGGTAACATTGACTCGACAATTCGTAGACTTTTCGGCCTCCGGACATAACCGCTGTAAATGCTCTAGGAGCCGTTCGCGTTCACTTTCGAAGTCTCCTTCGCGATCACCGAGTAGAAACGGTTACTGCTGGTACCACGAACGTTTCGGCCAGAAAGCTAAATCATGTCGTCCGCCCTGTTCCTTCAAACGACAGCAGCAGGGAAACGGGCGGACCAGCACGTAGGGGCGACGGACGTAGCTGGTCAACGCAGTCGCCTTTTCTTCGTCACCGATCGTAGAATCGGAGTTCGCTATCTCGTCGATACTGGCGCAGAGTCAGCGTTCTCCCGCGTGATCCAAACGACCCGACCGAAATGGTGACTAGCTCATTGCGCGCAGCTAACGGGACCATTATCTGCGTATATGGTCAACGCTCTCGCACGCTAAAACTCAGCCTCCGACGCGCTTTCAAATGGCTATTCCTCATTGCGGATGTTCAAACGCCTATCCTTGGTCTCGACTTCTTACGTCATTACGACCTGCTCGTCGACGTTAAGCGACACCGTCTAGTCGACCGCTTTACGAATCTCACAGTCATTGGGACTTTGACCGACACCGCGTCAATCAGTCCCGTGTACGCGACTCAACTTAGTTCACCCTTCGGGCAAACGCTGCTCGATAGTTTTCCGCAGCCCTTCCGTCCTGCCGTCCCGTTGCCTTCCGCAACCGACGCCGCGACACATCACATCGTTACGAAAGGTCCGCCTGTGTTCGCAAAAGCCAGGCGCATGACCCCCGACAAGCTCAAAATTGCACGCTCCGAATTCGAGCACATGCTAGACTTAGGCATTATTCGCCCGTCTAAGAGCCCGTGGGCGTCGCCTCTACACATGGTGCCTAAAAAGTCAGGAGACTGGCGTCCATGTGGCGACTATCGCGCTCTCAATAACGCTACCGTCCCCGACCGCTATCCGATTCCGCACATTCAGGACATCACGGCTAGCCTACGTGGTGCCCGTGTGTTCTCGAAGATCGATCTGGTTCGCGCTTACCACCAGATCCCTGTAGCCGAGGATGACATTCCGAAAACCGCAGTCATCACGCCTTTCGGACTTTTCGAATTCTTGTGAATGCCCTTCGGTCTTCGCAACGCAGCTCAGACGTTTCAACGCTTCATAGACCCTGTCACGAGAGGTCCCGACGTTGTTTATCCTTATATAGACGACATCTTAGTAGCTAGTTCTTCCGAAGAACAGCACGCGGAGCACCTCAAGATGCTTTTCGGGAGGTTAGCCTCTAATAGCATTACTGTCAACGCTGACAAATGCATCTTTCAGCAACCATCTATCGAATTTCTTGGTCATCGAATTGACCAGCATGGCATACGGCCGCTCGAAGACCGAGTCAGCGCTGTTAAGGACTTTCCCGTTCCGACTACTTTGGCCGCCATCCGCCGTTTTAGTGGGATGATCAACTACTACCGTCGATTTCTGCCACGTTGTGCCGACTTGCTTAGTCCATTGACCGACTTACTTCGTGGACGCAAGAACGGCAACGTCGAGTTGACGCTCGCTGCAACCGAAGCCTTCAAGGCCTGCAAAGAGGCCTTGGCTGAAGCCGTTATGCTTCACCATTTCGACCCCAAAGCTCCACTCAGTGTTGCAGTCGATGCATCGGACACCGCCATTGGCGCCGTCCTGCAGCAATTCACTGAAGGATGCTGGAAACCACTCGCTTTCTACTCCCGACGCTTACAACCGGCAGAAGTCAAGTACAGCACGTTCAGCCGCGAACTGCTGGCAGTGTATTCTACCGTCCGACATTTCAGGCACGTCTTAGAAGGTAATTCGTTCGTTATCTTCACCGATCATAAGCCGCTTATTTACGCCTTTCGAAATCAATCGGCTCGACACTCACCACGTGAGGTTCGTCAGCTGGATTTCGTGGCTCAATTTTCTACTGACCTCCGACATATTTCAGGTCAGAATAACGTCGTTGCTGACGCTCTTTCGCGCGTCTCCGCAATCCACACCGCTGGCCAGGCAATCGACTTATCTGCCATGGCTACCGCGCAACCAACCGACGTGCAAGAACAACGACGTAAATCGTTCGTTCCACAAGATCTTCTGCATTGCGCTTACGTTTTACTTCGAGTCGATGGTCTACGCAGACCACTCGAACGACCCTACGAAGGTCCATTTAAGGTTCTTAAACGTAAGGACCGCGTATTCGTTATCGACCGCCAAGGTAAACATGAAACTGTCTCTATCGACCGTCTCAAGGTTGCCCATGTGGAACCTGAGCTCGAAGATGACTCCCGTCCACCTTCGGACGAGTCAACACAGCCTATGCTCGACGATACGCCTACTTCCGATGTTACGAAACATTCTCCGACCAACCCTTCCGACTCAGTTCCTTCCCATACTATCGAGCCGGAAGCTTCCTCATCCAACAAAACTGCTGGATCGACAACGCCTCCGACCGAACGTCCGAAATCGACTAGGTCAGGTAGGCGGGTTTATTGGCAAGCGCGATTAAAAGGTTGGTCCTCTTTTCATTCTTCCTTTCCCGCTTCCTTTTTGCTTGTGGCCTAACCCGCCCAACAAACGGCAGTTTTTAAAACCCAAAAAATTTGCAAAGCGCTTTGAAAACCCCAAAAACCGCAAAAACGTTTTGAAAACCCCAAAAACCGCAAAAACGTTTTGAAAACCTAAAAAGGAGAAAATCGTTTGGAAAACACAAAATGATTCTCGCTTTATTCGCTTATCGCACTCGGTAAGTGCTATCTCCTTTCGTTAGCTCTGTCGCTCGCACCTGTTTGACACCGCGTTTCCGTTCTAAAGCGTACCGATCCTGCTCCTCGCATTAGGTAAGTGGGAACAACCGAGCAAGAGGTTCAAGTCAGGTAACAAGGCCGAATTGATTTTGGGCCATCAGTAGTAATAGTGGTTGGTGTGCCAAAGACGGAAATCCAATTTTCAATGAATGTTCGCGCCACAGTTCCTGTAGAAGCATCACGTAAAGGCAAAGCACCTGGCCAACGTGCATAACGATCAACACATGTCAATAAGTAGACAAAACCATTGAATTGAGGCAAGGGTTCAACGATGTCAAGATGCACATGTTTGAAACGGTCGTCGGGAAGAGCAAATGTGCAGGGGACGGTAATTGTATGACGGTGGATCTAGCTGATTTGGCAAGTGATACAGTGTATGGTCCACTGCTGGATCTTGAAGGTCATGCGCCAACTGAAGTGATCAGTAATCAGCTTAACGGTGGCACGGATGCTCGGGTGTGGGATTTCATGCAGATGCGGCGGTATTACTGAGGGACAAAAGGTCTGGGCTTGCCGGTGGAAATACCACAGTAAATTTTGGAGTCTGAGTTAAGGATTGACAGTTGTGATATTTTGATCGATGGATTTGATCTCAGTTGCACAATCTCAGGATTTCCTTCCTGGTGAGTTGCTATGTTTTCTAAGTTGATCGACTGCCGTGAAACTTCGTGAAGATATATACGCGACATGGCGTCGACGACAACGTTATTGGCAGCATCAATATGGTGAATGTCGGTCAAAAACTGTGAGATATAATCCAAATGACGAATTTCTCTGGAGGAGAAACGGTCGGATGAACCACGGAAAGCAAAGGCAAGTGCTTTATGGTCTATGAGAATGGTAAACTTGCGACCTTCAAGTAGGTGCCGAAAATGTTTAATAGCGAGGTGGATAGCTAAAAGTTCGTGACCTAAGGTGCTGTATCGCGTCTGTGCTGGCTGAATTTTGCGAGAGAAAAAGGATACTGGGTCAGGTTGACCGTTGATTACCTGCTGGAGAACAGCCGCAACAGCGGTCTGAGATGCACGCACCAAGGCAAACTTAGGGAAAAGTGTTCTTTCATGTAGGGCAGTTGAAAAATCATGGATGTGCGGAATCGGATATCTATCGGGGACGGTGGAATTCCTTAGTTCCCGGTAATTTCCGCAAGGTATCCAGTCGCTACTGGACTTTTTGGGAACCATATGAAGCGTGGAGGACCAGGTGGTAGTGGAAGGTCGAAGGATACCGAGATAGATTATGTTCGAACTCTGCCTTGCAAGTATCGAGCTTGTTTGAAGGTAATCGTCAAGGTCGGGCGGTTACTGGCTGTCCATGTGATAAGATGTGGTGCGTAGTTTCGTGCTTACGCTCAAGAAAGTCATTAGACGTCTGATAAAGTGCAGGAAACTGCAGCAATAGTTCGGTGAATACATTGTCGGCGGGCAATGCAAAGCGAAGACCGATCAAACTGATCGAAGTGACTGTACCCGGGATGGATAAGGACATCAAAGTATCGCGCAGTTTACGGTTATGCAGGTCCACGATCAGGTCGAATTTGGTGAGGAAATCAATACAAGGATGGCACGTTGGATGTCAGCGATGAGGAAAACAAAGGGAACACTTCGACGGAAACCAAGGTTAAGAGTCAGCATTTGCTGGCCATATGTATGGATCTTGGTATTATTAGCCGCCTGCAATGTCAGCCCGGTTGGAAGTAGGTTGGGTATTTCTGAAGCACGAGGAAAAACGCTAACCTCGGCACCAGTGTCAAACAATAAATACGAATTGGTTGACGAATAGTAGACGTACAGTAGGCGACTATATGAGTGGCCAAACGCAGTTGCCATCGTCACTGGCTGGCGTGGAGGTTTCCCTGCAGCGGTTTGTAGAATAACTTCGGGTGCTTACCACCAGGTCGACGATTCCTTGCAGCATCGACAAAACGATGTGGCAGGCAATGGGCTGGTCTGCAGGATCACAGAGGGTTCGGGACTATCTGAATTTATTGTAGCGAAGAAGGAAGTTCGTAGGCTGTTACAAAGGATAGGCTCTTCTAAGACCTCTGGGCTTGCCCTGCTAGCACGCGACGAAGAAAAATCTCCGTCAGACTGAGCAAAAACTTCGTTTTGCTTCGTCAATGGCGAGGCGCTGACGAACCTTTACGAAGATTTTTCTTCGTAAAGGTTCGTCATTGACGAAGCAAAACGAAGGTTAATCTTCGTTTACCTTCGTCAATGACGAACCCTTACGAAGAATTTTCTTCGTTTTGCTTCGTCACTGACGAACCTTTACGGAGATTTTCCTTCGTTTACCTCCGTCAATGACGAACCTTTACGAAGGTTGGTCTTCGTTTTGCTTCGTCATTTACGAACCAATAAAAAGGCAGTCCGTCGACTTTCTATGTAGATGCAAGATTGGTCCAAAATTAATACAATGGAAGTTGTTCGATCTGTGTGTTCGATCTGTAGTCTGTGGTTGGCTGTGTTGCCCGCGTTCTTGTTTTTGCGGGGGCATCCGGCAGTGGAATGCTCACGGTAATCACACATGTCATGGCTTCTACAGATATGCCGCTGTGGGATTCCTGCGTGGTCACTTACACGCAGGACGGTGTGTCCCCGGTGAGCACAAGTAGCAGCAGGTGGCTGTTGGAAGACGGGCAGAATGATATTTTGCCCAACCTTCCCCTGTTCGATTACCATCAGGCGGTGCGCGAGCACAGATACCCCATTGCGGATTGCAAAATGTTTCCAGTGACGGTGCTTCATCGTACAGGTAAGCACATTCATTTAATCAATTGCAGTGCAGTTCGATGACGCACGCCGAGTGGAGAGGACGGTCGCGGATCATCCTCATGGGACGGACACAGATTGCACCATCCCCATGCAAACATCACCGAAACGAGTTATGTAATGCGCTACACAAGTGATAACGCAATGCATTGCAGACGCCTGCCAGCGAGACTACGTGATTCTGGGGATGATAATCCACCAACAAGGAAAAGACGCAGCAACGCTCCCGCAGCTGCAAGCCATAGGAGGTACCCTGATTTCTCGTTAGAGGAGCTGGCGCGGCCCAGCACGCCTACCCAGAATGTTGATGACGTCCAGGAGGATGTCGACATGCGTAAGTTCTTATTATATATGAAACCGTTACTGTGATGTCCCTTTTCCGCAGCAGGTCCCTGTAATGAGGTAGCCGTTCAAACGGAGGGTATCACATGCTGTAAGTCTTCACGTTCTGCGCTTCAGATACACGCCCTGGCAGGCAGGTGTCATGAAACAGACAAAAGGGTTATGCACACATTGCACGCTGTGGTCGGTATGGTTGAGCTTCTTACTTGCGACGAACTCCGTCGAGAACTGGTAAGTCACCTTGGGGGATTTTGCATTCATGACTTAGACTACTCGCATGAACTCAACACCCGCCGGCACGGTATCCGAGGCTGTTCGATACATGCTGGACAGGGTAATGAACAGAGATGACTTGCGGCAGCTAAACTTCGCCGGGGCCAACAATGCCATACCATTCAAGAAGACACACGCATTCAGTGCGCTTCAAGGTAACTCAGATAACCTTTTCCACATTACCTTCCTTCACAGAAGTTATCGTTAACCGCTTTGGGTGCACGGGCAACGCCGTTGCGAACGGCGTTTGCAAATGGCTACAGATTACCCGGAGCAACATGCACCGACTTACATCTGCCACATCCAGCAGTCAGGATTCCCAGGTACTGAGTACTTTTAATGCCGTACGTAACCGTTTCTTTTACAGCCTTTATAAGTTATAGATTTGGACAAGCAATGCATCCGGGAACCACCGACAAACACGTAATTATTTCCCTGCATAGTAATATACATTTGTAACCCTTTTCTGATGTGCTTCAATTGTTGTCCGGGATTTCAGCGTATAGCATACCATGTCACCGTCTCGGCGCGTATTGTGACTATGGCTTCGGACTACTGTGTGACTGGAAGGAAGGCACTGCAGGCCATGCTCTTTTATTTATCAAAAGCCAGGGAGAACTCCGTTGCGCGTTTTCATATTTCGCGGTAGCTTTAAACCTACGCTCGTTCCCACTTCCTTTAACGTGTCTGCCAGCGTTGGCAATGGTGTGGGATTGAATGCCTCACCAAATCGGTATTTGCTCCCTGGTCATTTCGTTACCTAGTCGGACGGGGAGAAGGGAAATTCGGCTGCAAATACGCAATGGGTAAGTGGACACTGTACTCTTCACAGCAGTCTGCTTATGTATTGTTATCATTTATTGTGCGTCGCCATTTTTTATAACGTTCACTGGGCAGTGCACGGCAAACGTACGACCGTTCCCGGTAGGTTATTAATGGGAGCCGTTAGACACTAATAGCTTCATAGCGATTAGTTAGAAGCATTTTCAACAAATCACGGGCAATGCTGATTTTCAACACAGCAAATATTCCCATTGTCATCAGATGAATGAAGACCAGAAAACAGTTCAGGGTTAAGATATCTTTTCGGTAAAATCTCGTCAGACCCAAACTTTTACATGACACGGATTATGTGGGGTAAGCGTCAAATCGGGCTGGGATTGATTTCTAAGGTGTTTGAAAGGTCAAGATCGATGACTAAAGGTGGCTGCAGATGGTAGGAAAAGTGCATCAAAGGAAATTAATACAAGCTTCAGGGCCTAAAGTAAATAGTTAAGGTCACAAAGAGTAGTTAAATAACCAGGGTAGTTAAGCAAGATGACTTTAAAGTCATCTACTCACTACCTGAACGCTTATCGCAAGGCTTCCGAAAACAATTCTTGTCTAGCGCCGAAGCTATTTACATCCATCATCTGAAGCCGGAATTATGCGTACACAAACGATTCATACGGCCGATACTACTACCTTGGCCGACTGACATGTGACCTTAGCTATTTACTTTAGGCCCTGAAGCTTGTATTAATTTCCTTTGATGCACTTTTCCTACCATCTGCAGCCACCTTTAGTCATCGATCTTGACCTTCAAACACCTTAGAAATCAATCCCAGCCCGATTTGACGCTTACCCCACATAATCCGTGTCATGTAAAAGTTTGGGTCTGACGAGATTTTACCGAAAAGATATCTTAACCCTGAACTGTTTTCTGATCTTGATTCATCTGATTACAATAGAAGCATTTTGCCTAGGCCATAAGGGGAAACCTCTTCCTGTAGGCTTCTCGAAAGCCTTCGTATTTACTAAGGAAAATCTTCGTATTGCTTCGTCAATACAGGGAACGACGTTCGTACATACTAAGAAAAATCTCCGTATTGCTTCGTAATTACGGAGCGCAGCCTTCGTATTTACTAAGAAAAACCTTCGTATTGACTAAGGAAAACCTTCGTATTCGCTTCGTCATTACGAAGGCTGCGCTTCGTATTGACGGAGAAAAATCTTCGTTTACCTCCGTAAGGGCGGTCCGTCTGTCATGTGAATGGTTGCGTATACCGTACGCAATCATGTGCGCACCATAAACTGTACAAGCCATTGGCGGACAACCACCTTCGTATTCCTCGTGTCACTCAGCGGCAAACACTAAGCTTTTACGAAGCGAAATCTCAGTTTACCTTCGTAAAACCTTCGTATACCTTCGTACTGTGTCCGGACACGTATGACTAAGAAAAACTTCGTATACCTCCGTATTTGCTAGCAGGGTGATTTAATTCACCCGAAACTGTTGCATGAGTTGGCTGCTGAACTAAGTGGACCGCGCGCTATGATGTTTCAGAAACCGCTTGACAGCTGTGCATTAGCTTCCGAATGGAAGGAAGCTGTCCTCTGTCCCAAGTTCAAAAATGGCGACAGGAGTCTGCCTGCAAATTACAGGTCAGTTAGTTTGACGAATGTAGTAGTCAAACTCCTCGAGAAACTGGTGAGAGAGTCATTGGGGAGTCATCTAAGTAGATTTAATCTACTTAGCAATGTACAATACGGAGTCCGTAAGGGATGTTTATGTTTGACGAATCTATTGGTGACTCGCGAAAGTTCAGCGGATGCAGTGGATAACGGCCACGTACTGGACGGGATTTCCGTCGATGTTTCGAAAACATTTGACAAGGTACCCCGTTTGAGGCTCGCGCAAAAGCTGACCTACGGGATATCTGGCCGAACCCTTCCTTGGGTGACTGCCCTCTTGGAGGGTAGAGAACAGTGTGTACGGGTAGGCCGTGGCCTATCGTTTGGGCAGTCTGTCCTCAGTGGCGTGCCACAGGGCTCAGATACTTGGACCGCTGCTGTTCTCTATCTATCTGAATGACCTACCCGCGGAGCTTGCGGTACCATCGCTGCTATTTGCTGCCCAGCTGGCACATGAAGTCCTTTTTTCTGTCGTCAAAGTCCTTCAAAAGTGCTTCAAAATCCTTCATAAATAAATAATAAATTTTTATTCTCGACAATGCGAGGCACACCTTTACAGGCATGATCATATTTAGCTAACATAGTGTGATCAAATTGTACAAAAGGGCATGTTTGGCATAACAGTGTACGTAAGTATATGGGTGTACATACGTATGTAATTGTGTAGGAATGTAGCTCGTGTTTTTGAATGCGCCGCAGAATTTTTGTCTGTTTGTTATCGTCAGGAATGTGTGAATAAGCGACTGATTTTCGTGGGTTGGACAGCATTTTTCGAATATCCACGGGCCAGTGACTTTAGTTTGTGGCGAGTCACATCCGCCACGTCGCAGTGTTGTTAAGCAGACATTTGTAATTTATTGGTGGCTACTTGATCTACTCGGCAGTTCAGAAAGGGGTGCGCATATGTGTGTAGGTTACGTTAACTAATAAATAATGATAACATTGTTTACCGGCTTCATTCTGTCGAAGAGTCGTACGTGATGTCTTAGAAAGGATCATCTTCCCTCCTTTTAAATTGTGCCGCGCTTTTAAATTTTCAGGTACCGCCGGCATTGCTCTGTTTGGTTACCAATCCTGCTTCCCCGTAGTGCGCTTCTTTTTTCGTTGTACATTTTCGATAGTTGATAAACAAGTTTGAGTTGGTACGAAGCCGTTTCGACGTGTGTTAGATATAAGAAGCACCGTAAGTGTTTTGGTTATAATATTGCAATCATAATTTGTTTCCCTTGGTATTATTTCCCAAGCGTTGCCGTTGCTTTGCCCTGTAGGGCACCTATAGGTGCCATCGCCATAACGCAGTTTGCGCACTGTTATCTTCACTTGCGCAATTGCTCCTGCTCTACATAGGTAGCTTCACTGTGAGGTTCTGTTCTCTTTTGCAGGGCGCATTCATTTAGTAATATCGGTGGCGACATTGCTGGACGTCCTCGTGTTTTTACTCATCCAGGTCCTTTTAAATGTATGTGGGCACGTTAAACGTAATGTTTTGTGTTCAGCATTATTAATGAGACCTCGGTGTACAAACCGACAATGGGCTTTCATGCTGCCCAGTGACCGCACTTTGTGGGATCGATAGTTGCGCGCGAAAAGGCGTCTCGGACAAACTGATCAAAGGGTTTGTTCTGTGGAGCGTACAGAAAATGATATCTCAACGCGTACAATATGTGAACCGTTGCCATACGCCGGTAAGTTCTAATCTCCCTATGTTATTGCTCGTTACCTCATATAAGAAGCAACAGGGCGTTTGTGCACTAATGAGGGAACACCGGCCGGCGAAGGAGAACTGTAAGTTGTCCCGTGTGACTATACTTCGGCGAATCAGTAAGTTCTGTGCTGTCATAAGTCTTCAGTGGATTTCGATCAGGCCGCTGCAATAGGGAACTCCGTCTACCTTTCGAACCTGCCGGAAGACACGGATTCAACACTCGACATGGGCACACCCCCGCGTAGACTCATGTGAGTTGCCACATCTATATAACATTTCATCACAGCCGTATGCCACGTCGTTTGATTTCGGACGACGATGACTTTGAGCCACCCAGGAAGCGCATGGTTCCCACAGCCGTTCCATATGTCTCGCCACCTATCTGTTCTTTAACTGAGTTGGCCCCCTAGATGGGTAAAAACTCACGTCAGTGATCTTCCCGGCAATACAACATGGGTGGATACAAACCAGCTTATACAGGTAGGGGGTACATTTTGCTTAATGTTAAACTACAGCGTTCAATACCGCATCTAACTGTGGTGAAAAGTCGAACCCACAGATTCCGAAAACGGCATCGGGTTGGTGCTTACACTTTGTAGCTTGATTGTCCTAGTACTAGAGTCCACCTCCGATTCCTCCTTCATCACCGTTCCTACAAGCAATTGGAATGCTATTCACCGTAAGCATGTACTTGAGGTTTTACCATTTTTTGCAGGCGATATAGACCAAATGAAGAATGAACTGCAGTCCATAGATGGTAACTTCCTACATTTCTAAAACAGGGTTTACGTTTGCAGGTAATGTTCAGAAAATTATGGAGACACTGGAGTATATGAAGAGCTCCATGAGATCGATGGCTGCAACAATTGCCGGGCAACCAGGGCAGCAGGCAACGCAGCTTCCTTTGCCAATTACATCGGTGGAGGAACTGCAGTCGTTCGATATACTAATGCAGGATGCAGGACGCAGGCAACAATTGGTAGGATGCTTTGATACCTCACATATGCATGCAGCATACTTATCTGGAAGGTGTGCATGGAGAAACGTTGTCGGAGACCGTACGCCTCATGATGCAGCGCCTTCTAACGCGGTCATTGATGGCGGAGATCAATTACTCCGGTTCCCGCAACAAACAAGGATTCCGGAAAACGAAGCTATTCACCGAAATGCAAGGTAAGCAACATCTTTGCCCTTCCATCCTTGTCCTAGCTGCTCTATTAAAACGTTTCTCCGGAAGTAACGTGTCACCCGATGACGTTACACAATATGTTAGGAAATACTTGAAATCGATTCGTGGCAATGCATGGCGCGACACTCCCAAAGGTTGTGCAAGCAGCCAGCAGGTATGAAATGGTGGATTACTTAATAACATTCCTTACATAAGGTTTCCCAATTGGTGGACTTGGACTGCCCCGGCGACAGCATGGAAGAACGGTAACGGTTTCAAACTGAACACGGACCTCTGTTATCAGTATTGATGTCCTTACAATTAATGTATCCACTACTATACGTCGGTAAACAGACTTCTTACTGTGAAATGATCGGATTCCATTCCCTCTATCTTTGTGCTCAGTGGGACTGAAATACTAAGGCATCACTATGACTAGTGGGACTGCATGCACCATGCATGTGCGCCATGTTAAACATGGTTTCCTCCATTCAGTGGCAGCAGGCTGTGCACCATGATACCACGCTTTCCCCTGCCATTCATTTTGTTACGCCGCAAGCGAAAATATGTCATAGCTATGACTCGCACTTTTACCTTGCATTTGTAAGCGGATATGATACTTGCGTTACATAGTATTATTAACGGGAAGCGCAGGTAGGGATTTGAGATCCTCATCCAGCGGTGTGGGAGCTTGGGTGGGTAGCCAATACGTGGGGCGTACCGGGGTAGCGGCTAGGTGCGGCGTACCCGGGTTACCGCCTAGGTGTGTGCGTGCGTGCGTATCGTCGTGGTGCGTGCACGGCTATTGGTCCACGCCGTTCAAGGTCAATCGTCAACGACCATTCATGCTCCGCTGGTGTGTCTGTCGTCCACTGTTAAACCTGGATTTATGATTGGACAAGGTGCAAAGTCCTTCACTGTGTACTTAATACAGCTGCAGTGGAAGGACAAATTTTGCCTTCAAAATGGTCGCCAAAGTCCTTAAGCATGGATTCATGTTTATAGTTGACGGTTAAGGACTTTACCACACATTTTCGCCTTCAAAGTCCTTTTTGTGCTAGCAGGCGCTAGCTAGCGCCACCATCTGTCGATTGTCTTAAATTTGGCCTCTGTTTAGAAACAGCTAATGGTCGTAGGTTTCAACCATCTCTTCCATCGCATATCCGGAGTCTGCTAATGAACCACTCTTTTATTCCTCCAACGTTTTCTCTCTGGGACTGTCTGCGTCACATAAATTTGCTGCTTGTCGACTTATCCTGGAACACTGTAGGTGTCCACTAGCAATTGGAAGGCTTCACTTAAAGGCCAATGATATCCGTCGATACTCTCTTTCTCTTAGTACTGTTATCAGTTCTACGTATTACCCACTTCACCACTTTACAGCTGCAGCGTGTTGTTGTAGGTAGCATGCACCTTTGCGCTAATAGCCACTCCTTATCTCTCCAACTCTTACTCTCTTGGGTTGTTTGAATCACATACCTTCGCTGGTGTGTGGACTTGTTCCGTCACTTTATGTATCCAATAATAACTAGAAAGCTTAATGCTAATTCCTTTGCTCTCCACTGGCTCTCTCTCCTAGCACCATCATTCTTCCTTCCTCTAGTCTTCATTACCAATGGTTTGCGGGAATGATGGTGCTTAACTTTTCGCAATCAGTGCAGCATTTCGTGTAATTCAGCTTGCCGACAGGACTTTCGGCAAAGCACACAAATTCGTACCGAAAGACGCAGTGATCCCTGAGCACTGCAGGACGTCAACTTCGACCTACATAACTATCAGGTTTTGGTGGTGAGCATGAGATCTAGGAGAGATGGTTGGTTGTTGGTTGGGAAGTTGGTTGGCTGGCTGGTATGAATGTACAACGGGGCCGTGTGCAGAAGCTCAATGAGGCATGACGCAAAAGCGCCAGTCGTCGGAACGGTGTGAAATAGACGGGGTAGATGGAAATCTCCCATGATAGGAAGGTGGGTGTATCTGAGGTATAGGTTAGAGTGGATATCTTGCAAGAGTTTTGCGTCATTCTCGGAGGAGTGGTTAGGTGGCGATACAGGATCCCAAGGCAGAAGGAGGATTGGGCAATTAGTACGACTTCGCACTACATGGTGTCAGGAGACTGCAAACTTGAGGCTGTCACAATAGCGAAACGGAGGGCGGTGCCTCAGTACCGTGCGATACATCCACCGGGTCTTGCGCGATCGGTGCGGAGGACGGACATGTGAGGAAGTTAGAGTTCCCTGTCGGTGGTGTCGCCGAACAGGAGTTGCTAGCAGTAAACGTTGGAGTTCCGGAACTTTTCCTAGGAGGCCCTGTTTATGCGTGTAAACGCAAGCAAGTTTTTCTGCGTGGCTAGTGCGGGAGCCAGTACCGCAGGGTGCTCCAAAATTTGACCGGCAATACACCGGTTAGTTGTTCGGAGAAATAGAGCCGTTAAGGTTGCTGGAACTTGGGGATGCAGAGTTAAATCATCGGGACAGGGGTGGGTAGATGCTAGGTGTTCCTTGGTGGGCTGCCAGTAGGGGTGCAGGTGACTCCAGGCTGTGGGGTCGTTGGTTCCGTAGTGAACAATCTAGATATTGTTTGGGCTGCTTATGGTGCAGGTATCGTGGGCGCTGCTGCTGCTGGGGTTGCTTGGCAGACCGGGCGCCTCGTCACCGAGTGGCTTTATGGACGTATGCAGACATCTGGTGCTGTTCGTTGTTGTTAGCCAACCAGGTGGTGAGGACATCTGTTGCCAAGCTAGCGATGGAAAACGCACCTTCAGGAGACGGTGTGCCGTTCCTGTATAACTTGTTGGACGAGGTAGGCCGTGAATGTCGTTCTTGGTTACATTGACAATTAGGAGTATCTACTGAAGTAACCGCAATTGGCGGCCGTCATGCTACTGTGGCTGGTGAAGGGTTGCGTCAGACATGAAGTGCTGGTACGTCGTGTATTATGGTGAAGCGGGTTGGGTACTTGTCGCCGGTTGCTGTCTGCACGCTGCGCTCAGTCCAAGGGAGGTTGAGAAAAATACGAACGTGGAAGGCGCCAAAAATACTCTTGCTTTGTAGAAGGTGGGCAGACAACAGAACATCCTCCATGGCCACGCCTGATTTCAACTCAACACAATCGTCTTGGCTTACCGGCTTTCAGGGATGAAGGCTAGAGAGTCAAATTTGTGAGACTGCAGGGTGTAATCTCTGGATGGTTTAGCGCGGCACAGATTGGGCTCTACATGATGGAGTCGTAGAAATGTCGATTCCGAAGTTGAGGGTCGATTGACTCTGGAAAGTCAGTTCAACTGACAGAGTTAGGGGTGGAGCCACGTGTGGTTTATGTGGCTCAGAATCCACTGAAAGTGTTAAATTGTGGCCTTCTGACTTTGGGTCAATTATAAGTTATCATAAAGCCCGTTGCATACATAATATTTCTTACAGGATTTCCATTGTTTTCAAGAAACATTGACCGCCCCACTAGGTACATGGACGCCCAATGTACCGTCTATCTTAGACCTGTATTCGCTAAGTCACTCGAATTTGTTGAAGACATTACTCACGGACGCTCCACTAGGTTCCAGTGATCATGTTTGTTTGCTCTTCAGTTGTACTCTGGTCTATAACGCTACCGGAGTACTGTTTGAGTCTCGCCCGAACAAATGGCAAGCAGACTATCAATCAATGAGAGCCAAGGCTTCTGGCCTACCATTGTGAGATCTCAGACGACGATACTGTCCAGGTTGCCTGGGATAATATTTAAGTCCTACCTCACCAGAGGTCCTCTGCTGCACCCTTCATAACACGTCACAAGGAGGAAAGGAGGCCCCGAGCAAGCAGCCGCCCTGGATAGATCCCACTGGCAGGCATCTGCTCACAAAGAGATCTATATATGTTGGCGGACTTCACCGAGAACGCTCCTGTCTACACGATTACTTATGCAGGTACCGTATAGCTAGAAATAGGTGTAAGCAACACCTAAGGAGATGCTCGAGCTCAATTTTTGAAAAAGGGTTAGCGGACGAAGCTTCAGAGAATCCAAAAAGATTCTTCGCTTTATGTCAAAAAGGCGCTGCGGTTCGAACATGTCAATTCCAGTAATTGATGCGTGATACGGTTACTCTTATTGCGCATACGGATTATGACAAGGCCTGCGTACTCAGTGGGCAATAAGCGGCCGCAGCGTTTGTTAAGGGAAACCTCTTATGTGCACGAGGGAGTTGAGTCCTGCGTTTCGCTCAGGGACCCCAAGAGGTGGTTTTCAAAGACCCTAATGCTGAACCTTCTATGTGTAGACGGAGCGACTCTGCCAGTCTCGTATGGCTGTTACACAGGGCCTGAACCCTCTACTCTAGCAAGGGCCTACTGGGACCCTCGATTCTAATTCACCACGACACTGTCTTGCATGAGTCTGGCTGAGCGAGAACTATGTGTGACCGCAATCTCGCTTTTGTGTTCTCAAGAAAGCGCGCTTGACGCAGTTGCGTTGTAATAACGACCATTGCAGCCCTCCGCGAAATGGAAGAGGAACGCTTGTACTATCTGGTCCCATCTCTTTAGAAACATGGGGACACGGGGTCTTGCCTGCAAATTACAGGCCAGTTAGTCCTGCACGAGCTGTAGTAGTTCAAAACTTGCCTCGACCGAACCTGGTAGAGGAGATTCATTTGGAGATGTCCACTCTGTGTTGGATTTGAATATCTACTTTAGCCATGTACACACACCGGTGAATTTCCGGCAACGAGATTTTTCGGTCAGTATGTCTGACGATACTATCCTCCGTTGAGGCTGGTCTCGCACGCAATATTGTGGCGGACTTGCTACATCGTGGGACAACCGGCCCTACACGCTGGGGACGTGGCTTATTCGTCGCTGACTTTTCTAGGAAGGCATTTTTGCGTACATCAAAGGTTACCCACTCCGCTCCTCTTTGAGGCTCGCCAGCAAATCTGTCCTCCTACGGGGTATCTGGCCGCGCCCCTTCATTGGGTGATACTGCCTATCTTGGAAGGGTATAGAGAACAATGTGTACGGGTAGGCCGGGGTCTGTCAATTTAGGCAAGTCTGTCCATCAGCGGCTGTGCCCGCAGGGCTACTGGTCCCTTGGGACCGCTAGTTGTCTCTCT
>OX104062.1:63214625-63230922 GCA_944474145.2 Dicrocoelium dendriticum | reverse complement strand
CCTTACCTGTATAAGCTGGTTTGTATCCAGCCATGTTGTATTGCTGGGAAGACCACTGCCGTGAGCTTTTACCCATCGAGCGGGCCAACTCAGTTAAAGAACAGATAGGTGGCGAGCCATATGGAACGGCTGTGGGAACCATGAGTTCCCTGGGTGGCTCAAAGTCATCGTCGTCCGAAATCAAACGAAGTGGCATGCGGCTGTGATGAAATATTATATAGATGTGGCAACTCACATGAGTCTACGTGGGGGTGTGCCCATGTCGAGTGTTGAATCCGTGTCTTCCGGCAGGTTCGTAAGGTCGACGGAGTTTGCTATTGCAGCAGCCTGATCGAAATCCACTGAAGACTTATGACAGCACAGAACTTACTGGTTCGCCCAAGTATAGCCACACGGGCCAACTTACAGTTCTCCTCCGCCGGCCGGGGTTCCCTCACAGCGTTAAGGTATTCCGAAGGGGATACGTTTGGTAGCAACGCCTGCCGACCGTCCCGAAGCAGCCAAGAGCTGCTTATGGTTGTAACCGAGCATCCGGTGGACGTGCTCAGGGAAACGACACAATATGTAAGCGAAGCCATAACGCTGAAATAAATGACTTATGCAAGTCCGTTTGCACAAACACTGATTACGAAAACAATGTAATAGCAACGAAACTTTTAATTCACAAATATTGTCTGTACATGAACCCCCACTTCGAAACACCTGTGCTGTCTCATGAAAAGGTGTGCCATCGAATGCATCGCCATTGAAAACCTGTCAACAAGTGTAACATAATGAGCATGTTACCTGCGTCGGTGCTGGTAAACGCCATTTCATGTTGTTCATATTGTTTTACATCGTTTGTCGAGTGCTTGCCAACGCAGATCTTTGCCAGTAACAGTGCATTCACCGCCCTGTGGTTTGCCATTCTGCTGCACATAGACGTATTCACTCTGTTAACAACCCTGCATATGCCTATCGGCCGAATACAGTTACGATCTTGTACCCCCGGTGCAATGTCGCTTCGTACCGCATCAGCCACGCTTGCCCAAAACAGTATTGATATGGAACCACCGTATGAGGATGTACTGTCCCTCATTAGGTGAAGTGAATACATGTGTCTGATGGACTCCCCGCGATCATACTCCATGAAGAGGTATTAAGGGACCTCGTATAACAGGATAAGTGCAACTCGTTGAGAAAGAAGCCCCAGTCATCAGGTAAATAAGAAATTAAAAAATCAGTCCAAGGAAATAAAAAATAAGCATAGCCATTAAAATAACTAGTCAGGAAATGAATAAAAAACACAAGTAGATCAAAGTGAAAATGAACAATTAGGGACCCTGATCATGCACAATGCTTGAAGTATTAGCATCCGGAGTTCTAAAGGTGTGCAACAGGGGAACAATAGCTAAGAAGTCATCAACAGAGAAGCATACACATTTGCAAAGTATATCACCCACACGGAATGATTGGAGATCATCGCTGATGCCTGAGGCTGCAAATACGTTGCAAACGGAAGAAGGTATCCGGAGATGGTACAATGCATGCACGCCTGTGAAAGCTTTACAAACAATGGTCTCACATTCTGAGCCCATATGGTCAAACCGGACAATGCAATACGGGTAATCAGATACGATGATCACGTTATCAAGTGCGCTGCATGCGTACGTTGTACCATCCAGTATCAACAGTTCACGACGTGTTAATGCACGATGTTGTATGCGAGTAAGCTGAGGTTCAGGCGAAGGCGAGAAATTGGAGAGGTCCGAATATTCCAAGCACCGTCTCACAATCTGCGCCGCAAGATTTGGTGCTTTCCGCACTACTCGCTTCAGGACGCCTATATAAGACTCGAATGGAAATGCGGAGAAATCATCAAGGGTTCCATGCACTTCCACATCCAATGCTAGGTGACTTAGGCACTGAACATTGTACGTCATCTGGTCTTTCCCGTACAGGCGGTAGTATCCGTGTATGAAATTAAGCAGCAACCGTTTCGCGAAAGACCAGTAATGCCTATGCAACAGCGGGTGACAGAAGATGTATATTAATTAAATAAATAAATAAATAGTTATAATTCTAGACCTGCTAGAGGCTGCACCCTAAAAGGGTTCAGATCAATGCTTACATAACTCCGATGCTCTTGCATGGAAGTAGGTAAAATATAAGTATATCATCGTCAGCAATTACAAATGCATTGGCATTGTTTGATATACAGCTACTGGGTCGCAGGCGCCCACCTTGACATGTTTCTGGTTCCTGCGGGCGATATTGAAATCCTTGTTCTTTTGTGAAAACTTCGCGGAGGTGTAGTTGTGCCTTTTCTCCTTGGAACAGAATCCAATTCGCCGAAAGTGCACTTTAAATTGATCGCACATTAATTGGCCACTCAGTTGCCCCAATTGTGCGCACATGGAAGAAATGAGTGAAGCTATTATAAGGCATACGAAAAGTTGAAAGCAATTCCGATAAATGCAGACATAAATAGAAGCAATTTGTTAAGAGAGAAAATAAAGCTGCGTGCTTCAGTAGAAAAATACCAATTAACAAAAAAATACATTCCTACTTTTCTTACGCTAATATTGATCTCCGGCGAAAAATTTAACCTGAGTTATTCTCAGATAAAAGAGAAAGCCCTTCTACGGTTAGAATACCACTTAAAGTGGCAAAAGTTACACTGGTCTGGACCAGCTTTAGCGCCTGAATACGCTGAACGTAAAAGCAACACAATACGTGCAGTAGTTTGCGAGTTATTCGCAATTAAATGATGGTCTACGAATAAGGCCATTTTTATTTTTCACTAAAAATGGCTTTCTGCTTTGCAAGCAGATAGCAAAAAAAAGAAAATAAAATAAAAAAGTAGGGAAGCGGTGTATGTTCTAGATAGGCATAGCTATCCAGAAATGCTCTAGTTAGCCCGTAATACCCTGCGACAACTACGGACTGCGCAGGTGGCCGAAAAGTATACTTTGCAGGCATACATGACAAATATATGCAGATAAGGGATGATCTTGCGCGAAAACGCAAGAAATTCAGCAAGGAATATTATATCTACATGGGAATTCAGGGGAGCTTGTAATTAACTCACGGTTAGAAGGCCACAGCATACCATTTTCAGTGGATACTGAGCCACATAAACAACCAGTAAAATAGAGTTTAGCATTTTTTGAGCCTCTAAGCTTTTCTAAAGCTTACAACAAGCCCGCATGAGCCTGGTCTACCTGAGTAACCCTGGGGATCTTTCAGATCCGTTGACAGATTTCGGCCTACAAAATACACACATTACTTAGCTAAACATCACAAAATTTATCCCTTAGAGCCGCTTTTCTATATTCACGAGGCTCTGTCTCTAACGTCAGTGAGCTATGGGAGCCTGCCACCAATAATAAAGAAATAAGCATGGGAAAATTTAGTAAAATTTAGCTAATTGCATTTGGGCGTGAAATCCGTTTTGGTCTACATTGGTTGGGCTTTAACAACTCTACTTCTGGTGGTTGAGCTTGCTCATACTTGAGGTATTGTTATGCCTCATGTGTAGATGCACACTTTTGTGCAGCTCTTTGATGAATTTCGATTTATTTCTCTCCATTTTTAAGTTCCGAAGATAGTGCCGGCGGTGTTCATCCAGTTGGCAATGTTAACTGGTACTCTAATGTCACACCGACTATTTCTTTTGTGATTTTCCTGGCAAGAGCTGTTCTAGCACCCTAAGCAAAAAGCGGTAAGGTAAATCAGGAGTAGAATAGTAACAAAAACCAGTGGGTGCTGGTCGTTCACCCGCCATTACGCATAGCGCATGGTAGGCTTTGGAGCCAGCTACAAGATAAATGACACACGGACGGCCAAGATAAGAAAAGTGGTGATGGAAAGTTTCTGGTGCTCCAGCCAGCCAGTGTGACAGGGGCCTCTCTGTCGATGGTTAGCTTTCGTGCCAGATGAAGGTGTAAAAAGTTGTAATAATCTCCCGGTAGCACGTTTATCAACATTGCAGGCGCGGCGTAGAAAACAAACTACCTAAATTCAACGGCTTTCCAACCTTTAAACATAGATATACCTCTGCAACGCCTAGGGAAATCACGTGGCCATGAATTTGTATTTTGTAGCAATAAGTGATCTATTGCACGCGATGTATCATTAGGCAATTTTAATTTCTTCCATGTCGGTGCCTCTATCCACAAACCGATTATACGCCGCACCACTCCTAAGCACACGCAATGCATGTAGTCAATGGAACATTTCGAAACCGTATCAATACCGAGGTATTAAAAGTGGGACGTCAAAGATCGCTTCCTTTTCATAACCGATTTATGTGACCTAAGGCGGCATGTAGTAAATGGGAAGGTAACCTTCCGGTTGACATAAGTACCTTTCTGAATGCATTTGCCGCAACTGCTGTACCCTGAGTGCCCCTTGGTCCTCTTCACATATGCTCGAGCAGGCGCGTCGCATATAACAGCCCCTAATTCAACAGATGTGGGCCTGGAGCATGCAGCAAGCGTGAAACCCGTTGACAGCAACACCTGCAAATCACGTATCAGGGGATTTAGAAATTCATTCACATCGGGTTTCGCAGGACCACCGTAAACACCAACAACAAATGGTTTTGACTTCATGGGGTAATTAGATCGACATTAAATCGGCCAGTTCTGCATTTTCGAGGAGTTGAACGGGGTGAAAGCGTCTATGTGCAGCTGGACAACAACCCTTTCCGGCGGCTGTATGTCACCATCCTGGTAGATACTGCATAGACCACGCAGCAGCCCAATGTGTCCATATGCACCGGCACCAATGCTAATGGTCTGCACATTCCTTGGAGTTCTCATAAGCGTTCGGTAATCTTTCGGTGTCCAAGGAATGTTCCTGCGAAGGGCCGCAAGCAACTTGTGCACGGAAGAAATGCTGTGTCGTGTGCTTCGCACCCCTTGTCTTAAGTCTTCCATGACATCAGTGGTGGCAATGCGATCCGTGTCCCTGCAGCTAAGTGCTTGCTACGCTTCCAATTCTGATGATGAAACCAATACACCACTAGCAATCGTTGGCACTGCCATTGTACACCGCTGCGCTACCGCATTCTGCAGGCTTCCTTGTAACCGCATGTCATTAGTGCATGAACGCCTTGTTGCTTCTTATATGAGGTACCGAGCAATAACATGGGGAGATTAGAACTTATCGGTGTATGGCAACGGTTCGCACATTGTACGCGTTGAGATTTCATTTTCTGTACGCTCCACAGAACAAACCCTTTGATCAATTTGTCCGAGACGCCTTTTCGCGCGCAAATATCGATACCGCAAAGTGCGGTCACTGGGCAGCATGAAAGCTCATTGTCGGTTTGTACACCGAGGTCACATTAATAATGCTGAACATAAAACGTTACGTTTAACGTGCCCACGTACATTTAAAAGGAACCGGATGAGTAAAAACACGGGAACGTCCAGCAATGTCGCCACCGATATTATTAAAGGAATGCACCCTACAAAAGAGAACAGAACCTCACAGTGAAGCTACCTATGTAGAGCAGGAGCAATTGCGCAAGTGAAGATAACAGTGCGCAAACTGCGTTATGGCGATGGCACCTATAGGTGCCCTATAGGGCAAAGCAACGGCAACGCTTGTGAAATAATACCAAGGTAAACAAATTATGATTGCAATATTATAACCAAAACACTTACGGTGCTTCTTATATCTAACACACGTCGAAACGGCTTCTTACCAACTCAAAGTGGTTTATCAACTATCGAAAATGCACAACAAAAAAAGAAGCGCACTACGGGGAAGCAGGATTGGTAACCAAACAGAGCAATGCCAGCGGTACCTGAAAATTTAAAAGCGCGGCAAAATTCAAAAGGAGGGAAGATGATGCTTTCTAAGAAATCACGTATGACTCTTCGACAGAATAAAGCGGGTAAACAATGTTATCATTATTTATTAGTTAACGTAACCTACACACATATGCGCACCCCCTTTCTGAACTGCGGAGTAGATCAAGTAGCCACCAATAAATTACTGCGTTACCCGACGCTAGACTTAAACCTGTGCACCTTGATCTCGATGGACCACTTCCTCCATCCAACGATTTTCACTATTGCTGACCTGTGTTGACCGTTGCACACGATGGCCTCATGCAGTACCTTTATGAGACATTTCCACCGAAACTGTTTCGCGGACCTTCGTTGAAACCTGGACATCTGTGTTTGGCACCCTAGCCACGATCACAACAGACAGAGGTCCTCAGTTCAGTTCTGCTCTCTTTAGAGACCTCAATCATTTGCTTGGTTGTTGTCATCGGCGAACAACCGCCTACCATCCAGCCGCCAACGTTTTAGGTGAGCGTTTTCATCGTCAACTGAAAGCCGCAATTACCGCATCACAATCGAGCACGCACTGGTCCGAACAGCTACCAATTGTCCTTCTCGGAATTCACCATACAATCAAAGAGGACCTAGGTTGTTGCCCCGCTGAACTGGTTTTCGGCACATCTCACAGGCTTCCCGGTGAGATGGTGTTAGATTCCAGTATCACTAGCCAGCTAGACCCGACTTCCTATGTGGTACGATTGCGACAACATTTTTATTCAATCCGGCCAACACCGTCCAGATTCAGCCCTCGGAATCAGCAAGTCCACTATGATTTGCATACCTGCCCTTTCGTTTTTGGGCGCGTCGATGCTGTGCGTAAACCCCTGACACCACCGTATGAGGGCCTATTCAAAGTTCTTACTCGCAAACAGCCACACTTCGTATTGGGTAGAAACAGTACGAAAGCTTCTCTGAGCCTCGAGCGCCTGATACCTGCGTACGTTGCAACTAAAACATCACAACAAGCGACCGAACAGACGTCTCCCGGTACCCCTCCTACCCAACCAATGTGCCCCTCTACACTCTACTGAACCAATGCGTGAACCATTCGCACTAAAGCACACACGCTCCGGACGCGCTGTTGCTTTGCCTTCCAAACTAATGACTACCAACAAAGCACAACTTTTGAGGGTTCGTGCTCCCGACTCACGCCCAGGAGGGGAGTCCTGTAGTGTTTATAAATTCTTCACATTTTTCCTTGTAACTTCCTATTCCTTCTTCCGGCAACTTTTGTATATTTGTTTTAACTCACAACAACATATATACTCTGCTTCGAATTCCGTTCGTCTTCTGCTTTCGGTGACGTTGTGTCGCCTTCGAGTGTTGTGTGGGGGCTTCGCATCAGTCCTCAGATCTCTACCAAAGATCAGTGTTCGATTTCCCTGTGCTTGTCATCGGACAGGTTTGCTGATTTTCACCTTTTGTAACCTGACCGTGAGTAATCGAGCTAAGGTCCTATTCGCAGTGAACCTTCAGCGTTATAACGCTCTCTGTCAGACACTATATGCTCTAGCAAAGAATGAAGAAATGACAAAAAGCTGTCAGGAGTAGATGTTGCTTTTGGATACACAGAGGAATATTGCTTGACTAAAAGATTGACTATTTGTGTGTCTTCGTGAACTAAAGCAGCATGCTCGCCGGAACGAAAGGCAGGTATGCCACTGCCGGCTCTGGTACTTCGGTTGATGTACGAGAAAAGTGCTTTGAAGGTGGTCCTAGAGAGAGTAGCTAACGACAGTTCGTAGAGTTGACGTTTCTCCTTTTTCTGAAAAATACAAACATTCCTGGTTGTTTTATAGCGAGATTAATGGAGTCCTGGTCGTGTTTGCTTTAAAAGGTTCTACAGTTTACGCCTTTTGTTCATAAGGGATCTTAATTGACGGTCTATCCAAGGTGAGCCTTTAGAAAATGGTCTTCTCTTGGAGATATGGACGATCTGTTGCATGAGCAACGTCAACTTGGAGTAAAAAAGATTCCAAGCATCATCAAGACTGAGATGCTCAGGGATACTCCAATATACATCGCTTACAGCTGTCTTCGAACTAAGTGCATCTGCACACCAGAACTTCCGACGGTCGGCACATTGGCTGTGGACAGCGAAGCGACGTGTCCACTAAAAAGAAACTGCAGTGATCACTTTTACCAATGGCCTTGAAAGCAGCTAGCTTTGTGATGTCTGCTTGCGCTAAGGAAAGCGCAAGGTTTAGGATGCGCGGTGTTTTATCCGGGGAAATCTGAGTTGGAGTCATGACATGTTGAAAAAGGTTGCAATCCATTTCGGATTAGAGTAAGGCGGCACTGAAATGGTCGGGTGCGAGATTACAAAGATGCAAATTCCAATCGATATCTGGTGCATTTAAATCACCCACGATAAGACGGTCCTTGCATCCGCCGTGCGCCTTGATCGAGTCAAACAAACTAGCCCCGGAGACAGGATGGTGCACTGTAGCCGACACCAATCAAGGAAGATCTATATCCGTCATGCACACGACACCAGAAAGCTTCAAACTTGTTTTCATGGTCACTAATTGCTTCAACCATTTGCACTTTGAGCTCCGCCCTCTAATAAACAGTACGCCACCACGAGACATTCCGCCAAGGAGAACGGACCTGATAAGGCGATATCCAGGAATGGATATTTCTGAGTCTGTAATTACTGAGAATAACCAGATTCCAGTGAAGGTCATCAAGTCTGCATGAGTCGCTGACGCAAGCAAATGAATCTCCATTAGATCATGTAGCGCCCCAAAAAGATAAAGCTTATCTTTCATGTACAATTTACTTTTTGACCGATTGTACACTGCTCCTGCTTGTTTTAATCGTCCTTACAACCGGCACCACACTCGACAATTTTGTAAGTTCCCGCGCTCACGTGTTCGCTCTCTTTCCGCTTCCTTGGTCCGCTGCTTTTAAATAAATAAATAAATAAATCTTTTATTCTCAACATGGTGAGGCACGCATTTACAGGCATGATCAAGAATGTGCAAAACTTCGATATGTTTGCCATAGCAGTTTGTGTTTTTGTGGGGGGTATGTATGTATGCCATTATGTGTGTATGTGTATGTAGCTGTGTATTTTGTGCTTGTAGTTGTGCTGCTCCAATCTTCAATGTTTATTATTACCATCAATAGGCGAGTAGGAGATTGGTGTCCGTGGGTTGGAGAGAATTATCCGGATATCCACGGAGCAGTGACTTTATTTTGTGGCGAGTCACGACCGCCACGTCACAGTGCAGTTAAGCAGACATTTGTGGCTTTTTATAGGGAGAACGCTTGCCAGGCGAAACCCACCTCGCCCTGGAACACTGTTGCCGAACTATTGGCCGGAACGGGTTAAAGCGAATCACCCAGCTGACAACACGAGTAGGATGTTCGGCTAGCCAGCCGGCTAGACCAACCAATAACATCCGCCGTGTTCGACTCCCATTGCTTTCTGATATCCGCGCTTACTTCGCGCACAGTCTCGGACTAGTATTAACTAGTCCCACAAATTGTTGGCCCCGATCCGCACGTGCGAATTCCACGTTTTCTTCCTCATTTGTATTTTTCGGTGAATTCGTTTTTTTCGCGATTATATACCTATATTCAGTTGTTTCTCGCGTCAGTTTAGTACTTTCAGCTTGCTTTTTTCATCCTTTATCATCAACTCACATTTCGAGGGTGGCAGCTGAGTCGTTTCACATCGTAAACGTGCTTACTTTGGCTGTTCCAAGTTTCATGGAACACAGCCCTGAAGTTTGGTTTACAATATTCGAGGTCGAACTGAAAAATAAGGGCATTACGGCGGATCGTCCGAGGTACAATCAGCTAAGCCCACGCCTTCCTCCGTCGGTTGTGACGCTGATTGAGGACTCTACTCTGCCCATCAAATGAGGCAAAGTATGAAATGATAAAGCAAGCGAAATTAAAAGAGTTACGGCCAGCGCACGAACTTGATTTGAGCAGCTCAATAGTCTCAAGCTTGGAGATCGCAAGCCGTTGGCATTGCTCCGCGAACTTCAGCGCATCGCTTGTCCCTTATTCTTGAACGAAGGAGGAATAAAGGAGCTATGGTTTGCACGTCTTCCAAAGCCATTGCCGGTATTGCTGTCCATGTTTATAAATACACCCCTGAAATAATTAGCTACCAAGGCAGACGCTGCGTTCGAACGTCTTCCGCAGCAGACGACCAGTAGCTCCGGTGACGTATCCTCATCGATGAAAACCGTATCTCATGTTTGCTCCCAATCGTTAGGCCGATCTGGCTACAAAGACGAGGAAATTGCGCTACTTCGCAGTAAGATAGCAGCAATGAAGGCTTCGAAGCAGCGGGTGCCACGGTCCATTGCTGACCACATTTTGCTACCGTTGGTTGCGGCTCATCTGTGCCTGCACCGAGTACGTCACGTTCGGCACGAAAGCGCAACATTTTCCCTACAAGTTCTCAGTCAGATACTACCGAACCCGTCGGAGAAGTATGTTGGTACCTCGCCAATTCGGTGGAAAAGCTAGACGCTATCGGACTCCGTGCATTGGGCACGACGCAGCTGCTTCAGCGCACACGAATAGCCCGCATACTAGCACGACAAACGTATCATTCAATAACCAAGCCAACCGACTGTTTTACGTTAAGGATCGACGTTCTTCCAACACATTCCTCATCGATACGGGAGCGGAAGTCAGCATCATCCCAGCGACCGCTAACGACAAGCACTCAGAGCCTGCGTACAATTTGTGTGCGGCCAACGGTTCTCCCATAGCTTCATACGGTCAGCGAATGATGAACCTGGACCTCAATCTTCGCCGAGACTTTCCGTGGGTCTTCATGGTTGCGTCTGTACCCTCCGCAATTATCGGTATCGACTTTCTCCGACATTTTGGCTTGTTTGTTGATGCTGGTCGCCACAGACTTTTAGACGACGATACTATACTAGGGGTTGAAGGCGTTCTTACAGACGCCCCGATAATCAGTCCCGTTTTTCGAATCGCTGATGTACCAACAGATTATGCGAACCTACTCTCCTAATACCGGCGACTGGTTTGACCAGAAGCAGAGCATCAGCCCGTCACGACAGAGGTTGCTCATCACACAGTCGCGCGTAGACAGCCAGTTAGCAAACGAACAAGAACGCTTGCTCCTGATAATCTACGCGCAGCACGAGCTGAATTTGACCACCTGCTTCAGCTAGGTATCGCCAGACCGTCCAAGAGCTTTAGCGTTTTTCTCCAAACGCATACAACCTACCGAATCTCGCTACAGAACGTTCGGTAGAGAACTACTAGCAGTGTATCTAGCGATACGTCACTTTCGACACGTCTTAGAAGGCCGCTCCTGTGCCATCTCCACCGACCACAAACCTCTGACTTACGTGCTCGGCTAGACTGCCGAACGATACTATCCTATAGAGTCGCGCCACCTTGATTATATCGCTCAGTTTACGACCGATATACGACATGTCTCAAGTATGCACAACGCCGTAGCCGATGCGATTTCCGCATCCAAACTACCTGCGCTGACGCCAGAACTGCTATGGACTTCACAGCCATGGCCACTGCGCAACTCAACGATCCTGAGGTTGATCTAATGCGCAGGTCTCCCGCATTGGACATACGACCCGTTCCGCTGACATCAGTAAACGATACTATACTCTGCGATTTATCTATGGGCACGCCGCGCCCAGCCGTCCCACGCGAGTTTCGGCAGACATTGATCAAAACGTCGCGCGGCTTGTCTCATGCAGGCGTTCGTGCATCGGTTAAACTCGTAACCGCCCGATTCGTTTGGCGCGGTGTTGATCGGGACGTCCGTACTTGGGCAGCTGCTTGCCTTCCGTGTCAACGCGCGATGGTGCACAAGCACACGATAGGCCTATTAGACACGTTTCCCACGTTAGACGCACGTTTTCATCACGTGCACGTCGACCTCGTAGGTCCTCTGCCGCCTTCCAAATGCTCTGTGTATCTACTGGCCTGTGTCGATCGATTCACTAGGTGGCCGGAAGCCATTCGCATACCTAACTGCTCTTCGGGAACAGTAGCGAAAGCTTTTCTGGAGCGCTGGGTAGTTCAATACGCTTGTCCCGCCATCGTGACTACCGATCGAGGGTCACATTTCTCATCAACGTTTGTCACGTTGCTGTCGCCACGTCCAGACGACGGCGTATCATCCGGCCGCTAGCGGTATGGTGGGGCGTTTATGCCGCCAGTTGAGGGCAGCGCTAGGTGCGCACGCAGATACTTCATGGTGTGAAACGCTGCCCCTCGTTCTACTAGGCTTATGAAATACGGTTAAAACTGATTTCAACGCCACACCAGCGCAGCTAGTCTAAGGTTGCACGCCGCGGTTGCCCGGACAGCTGGTAGCACCAGCCCCTTGTACTTCCAATTTTGACTACGGGTTACACTGAGCGATTGGCTTACCAGGTGCGTGAGCTACTTCCACTCGCTGCTCGATCGCAGAAGACACCAGTGTACGTGCCTGAGAAGCTGTCTGCGTGTTCACAGGCCTTCGCGCAGACGTTGTTCGACAGCTTCTTCAGTCGCCGTACATAGGACCCTTTAAGGTGCTACGTCGTGCGAGTAAGGCGTACACTACTGACCGCGGTGGTCGACATGAAGTCTTCACCATCGACCGTCTAATACCGGCCTTTATGGAAGAAACCCCTCGCCTACTTCGTCTAGTAGTACTTCGTGCGACGTCACAACCCATCGCACCAGCTTACAGCATTCCAGTGCAGTTCAACCAGACCACGATCTCGGTCTACAAGCCGTCCCAACATCTCCCGAATCTAGCCCGCCGCCTCCCGCGACCAATCGCCGTGGTCGGGAGGTACGTAAGCCCGTTCGTTTCTCCGACTGTGCACAGTGTAGATATTTTTAGATTTGTAGACATTTCAGATATTTGCTCTATGTTTGGTCGATTAACGTTTTGAAAACAAAAATATCAAAAAGCTACGAAAACCTTTTTCGAAATAAACATTCACTAACCAAATTTTTTAAACGCGCCGATCATTCGTTTGTTCTTTTTGGCGTTTTCTGCGCGAGTTTTTCTATTTTTCGTCTCTACATGCCCCAAACTCTCCCCTTCGATCGACTGGCCCACACGATGAATGTTTATGTGGACCCTGGCGCGAACGCTGGTCGATTCTCCGCGCGACGAGTGCCGCTTCTCCACGGAACGGTTGTCGTTTCTCCGCGGGTCGACGGTCGTTTCTTCTCGGGATGAGGGTCGCATCTCCTTAAGTCCACAGTCTTTTCTCCATGAGTCGAGGGTCGTTTTGGCTTGGGGTGGGGTGCGATGGGGTATAAACCACTCCCAAGCGCACCGTTTGGCAGCAGCGAAGGTTGAGGACCTGTCGGCCTATTTCTGGGCTGGCCAGTATTTTGTGGTCCGACAAGCACGCTCCAGCGGCCCCCGGAATGCACCCTGCCATGCAATCAATAAATAACAAAGCACAAATGACGCAGCGGACTCCGACTTTCGGCGTACCTCATTTACACGAACGCACCCTCAATTTTACTTGACGGGATTTTGCCTCACGAACCTTGATTCAGCAGTCCTGTGCGAAATCGATGGCTTTCTATGTTCAGCCTTCTAAGGTGAGCTATGCAGCGCCCAAAAAGATAACTCTTATCTTTCATGTATAATTTACCTGTTGACCGCTTATACATAATTCCTTTTTGTTTTGATCATCCTTACAACCGGCTCTACACTCGACAGCCTTGTAAGTCCCCACGCTCACGTGTTCGCTCTCTGCTCGCTTCATTCGCCCGCCTCTTATTGTAGCAAATCAAACACAGTCCGCTGTGTCCGACTGCAATTGCCTGCTGATATCTTCGCTTAATTTCGCGCAACGTCTCAGACTAGTATTAACTAGTCCTACAAAAGCCTTCAATTTCGCACAGGACTGTTGAATTAAGGTTCGTAAGGCAAAAATCGTGCCAAGTAAAATTGAGGGTGCGTTCGTGTAAATGGGGTACGCCGAAAGTCGGAGTCCGCTGTGTCATTTGTGCTTTGTTATTTATTGATTGCATGGCAGGGTGCATTCCGGGGGGCCGTTAGGGCGGGCTCGTCGGACAACAAACTACTGGCTAGCCCAGAAATAGGCCGATAGGTCCTCAACCTTCGCTGCTGCCAAACGGTGCGTTTGGGCATGGTTTATCCCCTCACCGCACCCCACCCCAAGCCAAAACGACCCTCGTCCCACGAAAAGCCCATCATCCCAGGAAGAAACGGCCGTGGACTTACGGCCGCGCAACGTGTTGATTAATGTCTGCCGAAACTCGCGTGGGACGGCTGGGCGCGGCGTTCCCATAGATAAATCGCAGAGTATAGTGTCGTTTATTGATGTCAGCGGAACGGGTCGTATGTCCAATGCGGGAGACCTGCGCATTAGATCAACCTCAGGATCGTTGAGTTGCGCAATGGCCATGGCTGTGAAGTCCATAGCAGTTCTGGCGTCAGCGCAGGTAGTTTGGATGCGGAAATCGCATCGGCTACGGCGTTGTGCATACCTGAGACATGTCGTATATCGGTCGTAAACTGAGCGATATAATCAAGGTGGCGCGACTCTATAGGATAGTATCGTTCGGCAGTCTAGCCGAGCACGTAAGTCAGAGGTTTGTGGTCGGTGAAGATGGCACAGAAGCGGCATTCTAAGACGTGTCAAAAGTGACGTATCGCTAGATACACTGCTAGTAGTTCTCTACCGAACGTTCTGTAGCGAGATTCGGTAGGTTGTATGCGTTTGGCGAAAAACGCTTTGGGATTCGCCGTGTCGGCCCTTCTCTGCTGCAAAACAGCTTTGACTGACACATCCGGGACCTTAGTTCTGAGGGTCCGTGGGGCGGCCGGGTCGTGATGCGCTATAAAAGCTATGTTGGCGATAGCCCCTTTCAGCGACTTAAAAGCAGCTCTTACTGCGGCAGTAAATTCGAATTTCTTTAGTTTTCCTCGGAGAAGATCCGTGAGGGGTTGCATCAGTGACGCGCATTTGGGTAAAATTCGTCAGTAAAGGTTGACAAGGCCAAAAGGCGCCTGAGCTGTTTGAAAGAATGAGCCTTGGGGTAGTCGATGATGGCTTGAATGTATCCTGTAGTGGAATGACGCCTGCAGTGGATATACGATGGCCGAGGATGCTAACTTAATCGACACCAAAATGATAACTGTTATCTTTCATGTACCACTTATTTTTGATCGATTTTACACTGTGCCGTCTTGATTTATGCTTTCTTCAACCAGCTCGATACCCGACAGCCTGGTAGGCCCCCGCGCTTACGTGTTCGCTCTCTTCTCGCTTCATTCGTTTGCTGCTTACTCTAGCCCATAAATTAAAATCCGCTGTGTTCGACTCCCATTGCTTTCTGATATCCGCGCTTACTTCACGCACAGTCTCGGACTAGTATTAACTAGTCCCACAAATTGTTGGCCCCGATCCGCACGTGCGAATTCCACGTTTTCTTCCTCATTTGTATTTTTCGGTGAATTCGTTTTTTTCGCGATTATATACCTATATTCAGTTGTTTCTCGCGTCAGTTTAGTACTTTCAGCTTGCTTTTTTCATCCTTTATCATCAACTCACATTTCGAGGGTGGCAGCTGAGTCGTTTCACATCGTAAACGTGCTTACTTTGGCTGTTCCAAGTTTCATGGAACACAGCCCTGAAGTTTGGTTTACAATATTTGAGGTCGAACTGAAAAATAAGGGCATTACGGCGGATCGTCCGAGGTACAATCAGCTAATCCCACGCCTTCCTCCGTCGGTTGTGACGCTGATTGAGGACTCTACTCTGCCCATCAAATGAGGCAAAGTATGAAATGATAAAGCAAGCGAAATTAAAGAGTTACGGCCAGCGCACGAACTTGATTTGAGCAGCTCAATAGTCTCAAGCTTGGAGATCGCAAGCCGTCAGCGCATCGCTTGTCCCTTATTCTTGAGCGAAGGAGGAATAAAGGAGCTATGGTTTGCACGTCTTCCAAAGCCATTGCTGGTATTGCTGTCCATGTTTATAAATACACCCCTGAAATAATTAGCTACCAAGGCAGACGCTGCGTTCGAACGTCTTCCGCAGCAGACGACCAGTAGCTCCGGTGACGTATCCTCATCGATGAAAACCGTATCTCATGTTTGCTCCCAATCGTTAGGCCGATCTGGCTACAAAGACGAGGAAATTGCGCTACTTCGCTTGGGGAAATCTGAGCTACGCGGAACCAACACTGGAATATCATATAAGGGAAGGTGCAATATCAGTGGAGTTAGTCCAACCGTCACTACTGAAGATCAGCGTGTTGATACTTTTATCTGGCATTAATCCTTTCCTCCCAGAGCGGTATTTTAAGACTAGTTTTCACTCCGCTATATATTTAGTGACCCCCGTATTTCTTTTTTTCTTACTGGAACATCTTTTGCCTGCGGAATGTTGTCCAGTACCATTCCTCCACACGGACTCTTCTGAAAATATTGTTGGTTGTTCCTTACC
>OX104062.1:63113353-63214611 GCA_944474145.2 Dicrocoelium dendriticum | reverse complement strand
CAGAACGTTCGGTAGAGAACTACTAGCAGTGTATCTAGCGATACGTCACTTTTGACACGTCTTAGAATGCCGCTTCTGTGCCATCTTCACCGACCACAAACCTCTGACTTACGTGCTCGGCTAGACTGCCGAACGATACTATCCTATAGAGTCGCGCCACCTTGATTATATCGCTCAGTTTACGACCGATATACGACATGTCTCAGGTATGCACAACGCCGTAGCCGATGCGATTTCTGCATCCAAACTACCTGCGCTGACGCCAGAACTGCTATGGACTTCACAGCCATAACCACTGCGCAACTCAACGATCCTGAGGTTGATCTAATGCGCAGGTCTCCCGCATTGGACATACGACCCGTTCAGCTGACATCAATAAACGACACTATACTCTGCGATTTATCTATGGGAACGCCGCGCCCAGCCGTCCCACGCGAGTTTCGGCAGACATTAATCAACACGTTGCGCGGCCGTAAGTCCACGGCCGTAAGTCCACGGCCGTTATTTCCTGGGATGATGGGCTTTTCGTGGGACGAGGGTCGTTTTGGCTTGAGGTGGGGTGCGGTGAGGGGATAAACCATGCCCAAACGCACCGTTTGGCAGCAGCGAAGGTTGAGGACCTATCGGCCTATTTCTGGGCTAGCCAGTAGTTTGTTGTCCGACGAGCCCGCCCTAACGGCCCCCCGGAATGCACCCTGCCATGCAATCAATAAATAACAAAGCACAAATGACACAGCGGACTCCGACTTTCGGCGTACCCCATTTACACGAACGCACCCTCAATTTTACTTGGCACGACTTTTGCCTTACAAACCTTAATTCAACAGTCCTGTGCGAAATTGAAGGCTTTTGTAGGACTAGTTAATACTAGTCTGAGACGTTGCGCGAAATTAAGCGAAGATATCAGCAGGCAATTGCAGTCGGACACAGCGGACTGTGTTTGATTTGCTACAATAAGAGGCGGGCGAATGAAGCGAGCAGAGAGCGAACACGTGAGCGTGGGGACTTACAAGGCTGTCGAGTGTAGAGCCGGTTGTAAGGATGATCAAAACAAAAAGGAATTATGTATAAGCGGTCAACAGGTAAATTATACATGAAAGATAAGAGTTATCTTTTTGGGCGCTGCATAGCTCACCTTAGAAGGCTGAACATAGAAAGCCATCGATTTCGCACAGGACTGCTGGATCAAGGTTAGTGAGGCAAAATCCCGTCAAGTAAAATTGAGGGTGCGTTCGTGTAAATGAGGTACGCCGAAAGTCGGAGTCCGCTGCGTCATTTGTGCTTTGTTATTTATTGATTGCATGGCAGGGTGCATTCCGGGGGCCGCTGGAGCGTGCTTGTCGGACCACAAAATACTGGCCAGCCCAGAAATAGGCCGACAGGTCCTCAACCTTTGCTGCTGCCAAACGGTGCGCTTGGGAGTGGTTTATACCCCATCGCACCCCACCCCAAGCCAAAACGACCCTCGACTCATGGAGAAAAGACTGTGGACTTAAGGAGATGCGACCCTCATCCCGAGAAGAAACGACCGTCGACCCGCGGAGAAACGACAACCGTTCCGTGTAGAAGCGGCACTCCTCGCGCGGAGAATCGTCCAGCGTTCGCGCCAGGGTCCACATAAACATTCATCGTGTGGGCCAGTCGATCGAAGGGGAGAGTTTGGGGCATTTAGAGACGAAAAAATAGAAAAACTTGCGGAAAACGCAAAAAGAACAAACGAATGATCGGCGCGTTTAAAAAATTTGGTTAGTGAATGTTTATTTCGAAAAAGGTTTTCGTAGCTTTTTGATATTTTTGTTTTCAAAACGTTAATCGACCAAACATAGAGCAAATATCTGAAATGTCTACAAATCTAAAATTATCTACACTGTGCACAGTCGGAGAAACGAACGGGCTTACGTACCTCCCGACCACGGCGATTGGTCGCGGGAGGCGGCGGGCTAGATTCGGGAGATGTTGGGACGGCTTGTAGACCGAGATCGTGGTCTGGTTGAACTGCACTGGAATGCTGTAAGCTGGTGCGATGAGTTGTGACGTCGCACGAAGTACTACTAGACGAAGTAGGCGAGGGGTTTCTTCCATAAAGGCCGGTATTAGACGGTCGATGGTGAAGACTTCATGTCGACCACCGCGGTCAGTAGTGTACGCCTTACTCGCACAACGTAGCACCTTAAAGGGTCCTATGTACGGCGACTGAAGAAGCTGTCGAACAACGTCTGCGCGAAGGCCTGTGAACACGCAGACAGCTTCTCAGGCACGTACACTGGTGTCTTCTGCGATCGAGCAGCGAGTGGAAGTAGCTCACGCACCTGGTAAGCCAATCGCTCAGTGTAACCCGTAGTCAAAATTGGAAGTACAAGGGGCTGGTGCTACCAGCTGTCCGGGCAACCGCGGCGTGCAACCGTAGACTAGCTGCGCTGGTGTGGCGTTGAAATCAGTTTTAACCGTATTTCATAAGCCTAGTAGAACGAGGGGCAGCGTTTCACACCATGAAGTATCTGCGTGCGCACCTAGCGCTGCCCTCAACTGGCGGCATAAACGCCCCACCATACCGCTAGCGGCCGGATGATACGCCGTCGTCTGGACGTGGCGACAGCAACGTGACAAACGTTGACGAGAAATGTGACCCTCGCTCGGTAGTCACGATGGCGGGACAAGCGTATTGAACTACCCAGCGCTCCAGAAAAGCTTTCGCTACTGTTCCCGAAGAGCAGTTAGGTATGCGAATGGCTTCCGGCCACCTAGTGAATCGATCGACACAGGCCAGTAGATACACAGAGCATTTGGAAGGCGGCAGAGGACCTACGAGGTCGACGTGCACGTGATGAAAACGTGCGTCTAACGTGGGAAACGTGTCTAATAGGCCTATCGTGTGCTTGTGCACCATCGCGCGTTGACACGGAAGGCAAGCAGCTGCCCAAGTACGGACGTCCCGATCAACACCGCGCCAAACGAATCGGGCGGTTACGAGTTTAACCGATGCACGAACGCCTGCATGAGACAAGCCGCGCGACGTTTTGATCAATGTCTGCCGAAACTCGCGTGGGACGGCTGGGCGCGGCGTGCCCATAGATAAATCGCAGAGTATAGTGTCGTTTACTGATGTCAGCGGAACGGGTCGTATGTCCAATGCGGGTGACCTGCGCATTAGATCAACCTCAGGATCGTTGAGTTGCGCAATGGCCATGGCTGTGAAGTCCATAGCAGTTCTGGCGTCAGCGCAGGTAGTTTGGATGCGGAAATCGCATCGGCTACGGCGTTGTGCATACTTGAGACATGTCGTATATCGGTCGTAAACTGAGCGATATAATCAAGGTGGCGCGACTCTATAGGGTAGTATCGTTCGGCAGTCTAGCCGAGCACGTAAGTCAGAGGTTTGTGGTCGGTGAAGATGGCACAGAAGCGGCATTCTAAGACGTGTCGAATGTGACGTATCGCTAGATACACTGCTAGTAGTTCTCTACCGAACGTTCTGTAGCGAGATTCGGTAGGTTGTATGCCTTTGGATTAAAACGCTTAGGCTGTTGGAATGTCTGGCGTCACCGAGCTGGAGCAAGTAGTCAAATTCAGCTAGTTCTGCGCCTAGATTATCAGGCGCAAGCTTTCTTCTTCTTTCGCCAACTGGCTGGCTACGCGCGACTGTGTGATGAGCAACCTCTGTCGTGACTGACTGAAGTCCAGCTTCTGGTCAAACCAGTCGCCGGTATTCGGACAGTAGGTTCGCATAATCTGTTGGTACATCGGCGATTCGGAAAACGGGACAGATTATCGGGGCGTCTTTAAGAACCCCTTCAACCCCTAGTTTAGTATCGTCGTCTAAAAGTCTGTGGCGACCAGCATCAACAAGCAAGCCAAAATGTCGGAAGAAGCCGATACCGATAATTGCGGAGGGTACAGACGCAACCACGAAGACCCACGGAAAGTCTCGGCGAAGATTGAGGTCCAGGTTCATCATTCGCTGACCGAATGAAGCTATGGGAGAACCGTTGGCCGCACACAAATTGTACGCAGGCTCTGAGTGCTTGTCGTTAGCGGTCGCTGGGATGATGCTGACTTCCGCTCCCGTATCGATGAGGAATGTGTTGGAAGAACGTCGATCCTTAACGTAAAACAGTCGGTTGGCTTGGTTATTGAATGATACGTTTGTCGTGCTAGTATGCGGGCTATTCGTGTGCGCTGAAGCAGCTGCGTCGTGCCTAATGCACGGAGTCCGATAGCGTCTAGCTTTTCCACCGAATTGGCGAGGTACCAACATACTTCTCCGACGGGTTCGGTAGTATCTGACTGAGAACTTGTAGGGAAAATGTTGCGCTTTCGTGCCGAACGTGACGTACTCGGTGCAGGCACAGATGAGCCGCAATGAACGGTAGCAAAATGTGGTCAGCAATGGACCGTGGCACCCGCTGCTTCGAAGCCTTCATTGCTGCTATCTTACTGCGAAGTAGCGCAATTTCCTCGTCTTTGTAGCCAGATCGGCCTAACGATTGGGAGCAAACATGAGATACGGTTTTCATCGATGAGGATACGTCACCGGAGCTACTGGTCGTCTGCTGCGGAAGACGTTCGAACGCAGCGTCTGCCTTGGTAGCTAATTATTTCAGGGGTGTATTTATAGACATGGACAGCAATACCGGCAATGGCTCTGGAAGACGCGCAAACCATAGCTCCTTTATCCCACCTTCGCTCAAGAATAAGGGACCAGTGATGCGCTGAATTTCGCGGAGCAATGTTGACGGCTTGCGATCTCCAAGCTTGAGACCATTGAGCTGCTCAAATCGAGTTCGTGCGCTGTCCGTAACTCTTTTAAATTCGCTTGCTTTATCATTTCATACTTTGCCTCATTTGATGGACAGAGTAGAGTCCTCAATCAGCGTCACAACCGACGGAGGAAGGCGTGGGATGGGCTGATTGTACCTCGGACGATCCGCCGTAATGCCCTTATTTTTCAGTTCGATCTCGAATATTGTAAACCAAACTTCAGAGCCGTGTTCCATGAAACTTGGAACAGCCAAAGTAAGCAGGTTTACGATGTGAAACGACTCAGCTGCCACCCTCAAAATGTGAGTCGATGATAAAGGATGAAAAAAGCAAGATAAAAGTACTAAAATTACGCGAGAAACAAATGAATATAGGTATATAATCGCGAAAAAAACGCTCACCGAAAAATACAAATGAGGAAGAAAACGTGGAATTCGCACGTGCGGATCGGGGCCAACAATTTGTGGGACTAGTTAATACTAGTCCGAGACGGTGCGTGAGGTAAGCGCGGATATCAGAGAGCAATGGGAGTCGAACACAGCGGATTTTAATTTATGGGCTAGAGTAAGCAGCAAACGAATGAAGCGAGAAGAGAGCGAACACGTAAGCGCGGTGGCCTACCAGGTTGTCGGGTATCGAGCTGGTTGAAGAAACCATAAATCAAGACGGCACAGTGTAAAATCGATCAAAAATAAGTGGTACATGAAAGATAACAGTTATCTTTTTGGTGTCGATTAAGTTAGCATCCTCGGCCATCGTATATCCACTGCAGGCGTCATTCCACTACAGGATACATTCAAGCCATCATCGACTACCCCAAGGCTCATTCTTTCAAACAGCTCAGGCGCCTTTTGGCCTTGTCAACCTTTACTGACGAATTTTACCCAAATGCGCGTCACTGATGCAACCCCTCACGGATCTTCTCCGAGGAAAACTAAAGAAATTCGAATTTACTGCCGCAGTAAGAGCTGCTTTTACGTCGCTGAAAGGGGCTATCGCCAACATAGCTTTTATGGCGCATCACGAACCGGCCGCCCCACGGACCCTCAGAACTAAGGTCCCGGATGTGGCAGTCAAAGCTGTTTTGAAGCAGAGAATGGCCGACACGTAGAAGCCCATAGCGTTTTTCGCCAAACGCATACAACCTACCGAATCTCGCTACAGAACGTTCGGTAGAGAACTACTAGCAGTGTATCTAGCGATACGTCACTTTCGACACGTCTTAGAAGGCCGCTCCTGTGCCATCTCCACCGACCACAAACCTCTGACTTACGTGCTCGGCTAGACTGCCGAACGATACTATCCTCTAGAGTCGCGCCACCTTGACTATATCGCTCAGTTTACGACCGATATACGACATGTCTCAGGTATGCACAACGCCGTCGCCGATGCAACTTCCGCATCCAAGCTATCTGTGCTGACGCCAGAACTGCTTTGGACTTCGCAGCCATGGCCATTGCGCAACTCAACGATCCTGGGGTTGATCTACTGCGCCGGTCTCCCGCATTGGACATACGACCCGTTCCGCTGACATCAGTAGACGGCACTATACTCTGCGATTTATCTATGGGCACGCCGCGCCCAGTCGTCCCACGCGAGTTTCGGCAGACATTGATCAACACGTTGCGCGGCTTGTCTCATCCAGGCGTTCGTGCATCGGTTAAACTCGTAACCGCCCGATTCGTTTGGCGCGGTGTTGATCGGGACGTCCGTACTTGGGCAGCTGCTTGCCTTCCGTGTCAACGCGCGATGGTGCACAAGCACACGATAAGCCCATTAGACACGTTTCCCACGTTAGACGCACGTTTTCATCACGTGCACGTCGACCTCGTAGGTCCTCTGCCGCCTTCCAAATGCTCTGTGTATCTACTGGCCTGTGTCGATCGATTCACTAGGTGGCCGGAAGCCATTCGCATACCTAACTGCTCTTCGGGAACAGTAGCGAAAGCTTTTCTGGAGCGCTGGGTAGCTCAATACGGTTGTCCCGCCATCGTGACTACCGATCGAGGGTCACATTTCTCGTCAACGTTTGTCACGTTGCTGTCGCCACGTCCAGACGACGGCGTATCATCCGGCCGCTAGCGGTATGGTGGGGCGTTTATGCCGCCAGTTGAGGGCAGCGCTAGGTGCGCACGCAGATACTTCATGGTGTGAAACGCTGCCCCTCGTTCTACTAGGCTTATGAAATACGGTTAAAACTGATTTCAACGCCACACCAGCGCAGCTAGTCTACGGTTGCACGCCGCGGTTGCCCGGACAGCTGGTAGCACCAGCCCCTTGTACTTCCAATTTTGACTACGGGTTACACTGAGCGATTGGCTTACCAGGTGCGTGAGCTACTTCCACTCGCTGCTCGATCGCAGAAGACACCAGTGTACGTGCCTGAGAAGCTGTCTGCGTGTTCACAGGCCTTCGCGCAGACGTTGTTCGACAGCTTCTTCAGTCGCCGTACATAGGACCCTTTAAGGTGCTACGTCGTGCGAGTAAGGCGTACACTACTGACCGCGGTGGTCGACATGAAGTCTTCACCATCGACCGTCTAATACCGGCCTTTATGGAAGAAACCCCTCGCCTACTTCGTCTAGTAGTACTTCATGCGACGTCACAACTCATCGCACCAGCTTACAGCATTCCAGTGCAGTTCAACCAGACCACGATCTCGGTCTACAAGCCGTCCCAACATCTCCCGAATCTAGCCCGCCGCCTCCCGCGACCAATCGCCGTGGTCGGGAGGTACGTAAGCCCGTTCGTTACTCCGACTGTGTACAGTGTAAATATTTTTAGATTTGTAGACATTTCAGATATTTGCTCTATGTTTGGTCGATTAACGTTTTGAAAACAAAAATATCAAAACGTTCCGAAAAGCCTTTTTCAAACGAAATATTCGAAAACCAAAATGTTTAAACGCGCCGATCATTCGTTTGTTCTTTTTGCGTTTTCCGCAAGTTTTTCTATTTTTTCGTCTCTAAATGCCCCAAACTCTCCCCTTCGATCGACTGGCCCACACGATGAATGTTTATGTGGACCCTGGCGCGAACGCTGGACGATTCTCCGCGCGAGGAGTGCCGCTTCTACACGGAACGGTTGTCGTTTCTCCGCGGGTCGACGGTCGTTTCTTCTCGGGATGAGGGTCGCATCTCCTTAAGTCCACAGTCTTTTCTCCATGAGTCGAGGGTCGTTTTGGCTTGGGGTGTGGTGCGATGGGGGATAAACCACTCCCAAGCGTACCGTTTGGCAGCAGCGAAGGTTGAGGACCTGTCGGCCTATTTCTGGGCTGGCCAGTATTTTGTGGTCCGAAAAGCACGCTCCAACGGCCCCCGGAATGCACCCTGCCATGCAATCAATAAATAACAAAGCACAAATGACGCAGCGGACTCCGACTTTCGGCGTACCCCATTTACACGAACGCACCCTCAATTTTGCTTGACGCGATTTTGCCTCACTAACCTTGATCCAGCAGTCCTGTGCGAAATCGATGGCTTTCTATGTTCAGCCTTCTAAGGTGAGCTATGCAGCGCCCAAAAAGATAACTCTTATCTTTCATGTATAATTTACCTGTTGACCGCTTATACATAATTCCTTTTTGTTTTGATCATCCTTACAACCGGCTCTACACTCGACAGCCTTGTAAGTCCCCACGCTCACGTGTTCGCTCTCTGCTCGCTTCATTCGCCCGCCTCTTATTGTAGCAAATCAAACACAGTCCGCTGTGTCCGACTGCAATTGCCTGCTGATATCTTCGCTTAATTTCGCGCAACGTCTCAGACTAGTATTAACTAGTCCTACAAAAGCCTTCAATTTCGCACAGGACTGTTGAATTAAGGTTCGTAAGGCAAAAATCGTGCCAATTAAAATTGAGGGTGCGTTCGTGTAAATGGGGTACGCCGAAAGTCGGAGTCCGCTGTGTCATTTGTGCTTTGTTATTTATTGATTGCATGGCAGGGTGCATTCCGGGGGGCCGTTAGGGCGGGCTCGTCGGACAACAAACTACTGGCTAGCCCAGAAATAGGCCGATAGGTCCTCAACCTTCGCTGCTGCCAAACGGTGCGTTTGGGCATGGTTTATCCCCTCACCGCACCCCACCCCAAGCCAAAACGACCCTCGTCCCACGAAAAGCCCATCATCCCAGGAAGAAACGGTCGTGGACTTACGGAGAAGCGACACTCATCCCGCGAAAAGACGACCACCATTCCGTGGAGAAGCGGCACTCCTCGCGCGGAGAATCGTCCAGCGTTCGCGCCAGGGTCCACATAAACATTCATTGTGTGGGCCAGTCGATCGAAGAAGAGAGTTTGGGGCATTTAGAGACGAAAAAATAGAAAAACTTGCGCAGAAAACACAAAAAGAACAAACGAATGATCGGCGCGTTTAAACATTTTGGTTTTCGAATATTTCGTTTGAAAAAGGCTTTTCGGAACGTTTTGATATTTTTGTTTTCAAAACGTTAATCGACCAAACATAGAGCAAATATCTGAAATGTCTACAAATCTAAAAATATTTACACTGTACACAGTCGGAGTAACGAACGGGCTTACGTACCTCCCGACCACGGCGATTGGTCGCGGGAGGCGGCGGGCTAGATTCGGGAGATGTTGGGACGGCTTGTAGACCGAGATCGTGGTCTGGTTGAACTGCACTGGAATGCTGTAAGCTGGTGCGATGAGTTGTGACGTCGCATGAAGTACTACTAGACGAAGTAGGCGAGGGGTTTCTTCCATAAAGGCCGGTATTAGACGGTCGATGGTGAAGACTTCATGTCGACCACCGCGGTCAGTAGTGTACGCCTTACTCGCACGACGTAGCACCTTAAAGGGTCCTATGTACGGCGACTGAAGAAGCTGTCGAACAACGTCTGCGCGAAGGCCTGTGAACACGCAGACAGCTTCTAAGGCACGTACACTGGTGTCTTCTGCGATCGAGCAGCGAGTGGAAGTAGCTCACGCACCTGGTAAGCCAATCGCTCAGTGTAACCCGTAGTCAAAATTGGAAGTACAAGGGGCTGGTGCTACCAGCTGTCCGGGCAACCGCGGCGTGCAACCGTAGACTAGCTGCGCTGGTGTGGCGTTGAAATCAGTTTTAACCGTATTTCATAAGCCTAGTAGAACGAGGGGCAGCGTTTCACACCATGAAGTATCTGCGTGCGCACCTAGCGCTGCCCTCAACTGGCGGCATAAACGCCCCACCATACCGCTAGCGGCCGGATGATACGCCGTCGTCTGGACGTGGCGACAGCAACGTGACAAACGTTGACGAGAAATGTGACCCTCGATCGGTAGTCACGATGGCGGGACAAGCGTATTGAACTACCCAGCGCTCCAGAAAAGCTTTCGCTACTGTTCCCGAAGAGCAGTTAGGTATGCGAATGGCTTCCGGCCACCTAGTGAATCGATCGACACAGGCCAGTAGATACACAGAGCATTTGGAAGGCGGCAGAGGACCTACGAGGTCGACGTGCACGTGATGAAAACGTGCGTCTAACGTGGGAAACGTGTCTAATAGGCCTATCGTGTGCTTGCGCACCATCGCGCGTTGACACGGAAGGCAAGCAGCTGCCCAAGTACGGACGTCCCGATCAACACCGCGCCAAACGAATCGGGCGGTTACGAGTTTAACCGATGCACGAACGCCTGGATAAGACAAGCCGCGCAACGTGTTGATTAATGTCTGCCGAAACTCGCGTGGAACGGCTGGGCGCGGCGTGCCCATAGATAAATCGCAGAGTATAGTGTCGTTTACTGATGTCAGCGGAACGGGTCGTATGTCCAATGCGGGAGACCTGCGCATTAGATCAACCTCAGGATCGTTGAGTTGCGCAATGGCCATGGCTGTGAAGTCCATAGCAGTTCTGGCGTCAGCGCAGGTAGTTTGGATGCGGAAATCGCATCGGCTACGGCGTTGTGTATACCTGAGACATGTCGTATATCGGTCGTAAACTGAGCGATATAATCAAGGTGGCGCGACTCTATAGGATAGTATCGTTCGGCAGTCTAGCCGAGCACGTAAGTCAGAGGTTTGTGGTCGGTGAAGATGGCACAGAAGCGGCATTCTAAGACGTGTCAAAAGTGACGTATCGCTAGATACACTGCTAGTAGTTCTCTACCGAACGTTCTGTAGCGAGATTCGGTAGGTTGTATGCGTTTGGCGAAAAACGCTATGGGCTTCTACGTGTCGGCCATTCTCTGCTTCAAAACAGCTTTGACTGCCACATCCGGGACCTTAGTTCTGAGGGTCCGTGGGGCGGCCGGGTCGTGATGCGCTATAAAAGCTATGTTGGCGATAGCCCCTTTCAGCGACGTAAAAGCAGCTCTTACTGCGGCAGTAAATTCGAATTTCTTTAGTTTTCCTCGGAGAAGATCCGTGAGGGGTTGCATCAGTGACGCGCATTTGGGTAAAATTCGTCAGTAAAGGTTGACAAGGCCAAAAGGCGCCTGAGCTGTTTGAAAGAATGAGTCTTGGGGTAGTCGATGATGGCTTGAATGTATCCTGTAGTGGAATGACGCCTGCAGTGGATATACGATGGCCGAGGATGCTAACTTAATCGACACCAAAAAGATAACTGTTATCTTTCATGTACCACTTATTTTTGATCGATTTTACACTGTGCCGTCTTGATTTATGGTTTCTTCAACCAGCTCGATACCCGACAACCTGGTAGGCCATCGCGCTTACGTGTTCGCTCTCTTCTCGCTTCATTCGTTTGCTGCTTACTCTAGCCCATAAATTAAAATCCGCTGTGTTCGACTCCCATTGCTCTCTGATATCCGCGCTTACCTCACGCACCGTCTCGGACTAGTATTAACTAGTCCCACAAATTGTTGGCCCCGATCCGCACGTGCGAATTCCACGTTTTCTTCCTCATTTGTATTTTTCGGTGAATTCGTTTTTTCGCGATTATATACCTATATTCAGTTGTTTCTCGCGTCAGTTTAGTACTTTCAGCTTGCTTTTTTCATCCTTTATCATCAACTCACATTTCGAGGGTGGCAGCTGAGTCGTTTCACATCGTAAACGTGCTTACTTTGGCTGTTCCAAGTTTCATGGAACACAGCCCTGAAGTTTGGTTTACAATATTTGAGGTCGAACTGAAAAATAAGGGCATTACGGCGGATCGTCCGAGGTACAATCAGCTAATCCCACGCCTTCCTCCGTCGGTTGTGACGCTGATTGAGGACTCTACTCTGCCCATCAAATGAGGCAAAGTATGAAATGATAAAGCAAGCGAAATTAAAAGAGTTACGGCCAGCGCACGAACTTGATTTGAGCAGCTCAATGGTCTCAAGCTTGGAGATCGCAAGCCGTCAGCGCATCGCTTGTCCCTTATTCTTGAGCGAAGGAGGGATAAAGGAGCTATGGTTTGCACGTCTTCCAAAGCCATTGCCGGTATTGCTGTCCATGTTTATAAATACACCCCTGAAATAATTAGCTACCAAGGCAGACGCTGCGTTCGAACGTCTTCCGCAGCAGACGACCAGTAGCTCCGGTGACGTATCCTCATCGATGAAAACCGTATCTCATGTTTGCTCCCAATCGTTAGGCCGATCTGGCTACAAAGACGAGGAAATTGCGCTACTTCGCTTGGGGAAATCTGAGCTACGCGGAACCAACACTGGAATATCATATAAGGGAAGGTGCAATATCAGTGGAGTTAGTCCAACCGTCACTACTGAAGATCAGCGTGTTGATACTTTTATCTGGCATTAATCCTTTCCTCCCAGAGCGGTATTTTAAGACTAGTTTTCACTCCGCTATATATTTAGTGACCCCCGTATTTCTTTTTTTCTTACTGGAACATCTTTTGCCTGCGGAATGTTGTCCAGTACCATTCCTCCACACGGACTCTTCTGAAAATATTGTTGGTTGTTCCTTACCTGCTTTTGACGTTAACAATGCACAGTCTGCATTTTACAGTTATTTGCTCTTTTCCGCTGCCATAGAATTACTTCTCAATGTTCGATGTTTTTCTACGTTGCCTCCAATCTTCCCACGCACGTTGCCGCTGATGTGGTAGACTTACTCGACCCTGTTCCTACCGATTCCCTATACGATAAGCTTAAGGCTGCCGTTTTGAAACGCCTTACAGCTTCTGATGAGACCAGACTTCATCAACTTCTCTCCGGAGTTGAACTGGTTGATCGTTCACCTTCACAGCTCCGTTATATGCGCTATCTCGTAGGTTTTTCTGAAGTCGAGGGCACCGTCTAGCGTCAATTGTGGCTAAAATGTCTTCTTCCAACACTACAGCGATCCTTGCTGTATCCGCTGATGATTTGTTACTTGACAAACTAGCAGAAACGGCCGACATAGTTCATGAGTGTTTCATTCAACTCCCAGTTTGTCACACTGTTGTCACCACGCTTTAGACTTCCTCGTCATCAGATCCCATTGAATGTATTTGTCAGACACTGTCCATACTCGAACTCCCCGTTAGGAGGGGACGTCGTCCCCGCAGTCAAAGTTTTAGATACACTTAGAGAAGCAGAAACAGACGCGCTAGGAACACTGGACCTCATATTTGCTATTATCATCGACGTTTTGGAGGTGCCGCTAAAAATTGTCGTCCTGGTTGCTTGCATCCGAAAGCCTTCCCCAAGGCTCAACAGAGAAACGCCGCAGCAAGCCAGTAATGGCAACGACTTCGGCTGGCCGATCTTCTAGTCGCCTTCTTTTGTCCGTGATTCCACGACCAACCTTTCATTCTTGGTTGGCACCAGAGCCGAGGTCAGCGTTCTGCCACGTGGAATGGAAAAACCCTACCTCATCCCACAGGACCTACTCTCCAGGCGGCTAATAACACGAGAATCCAGACCTACGGTCAGAAATTGCTTACTCTCGATCTTGGCCTTCGACGAACATTTTCTTTCGTTTTCCTGATCGCAGATGTACAACGTCCCATCATCGGTGTCGATTTCCTCACCCAAGTTGGTCTCATTGTTGACTTACGTAACAGGGAACTTCGTGATAGCATCACCACCCTCACCACTCCGGGCCGAGCCACTTCGATCAGCTCGAGCGGACTTCGCATGAACCTATCTACTAACACTGTGTCCACCGAGTTACTCTAACAGTTCCCCACGTTGTATCTGCCGTTCAATAATTGTCCCGCACCTAAATACGAGGTTTCGCACCACATCGTTACTCCTGGACTACCTGTCACGTCTCGACCTCGCCAACTACCACCCCATAAACTCGCCAACGCCAAAGCCGAGTTTGAGCACATGCTCCGTCTTGGCATCTTCCGGCCTTCTAATAGCCCATGGTCTTCACCTTTGCACATTGTCCCCAAAAAGTCTTGTGGAGATTGGCGACCTTGTGGTGATGACCACCAGCTTAATAATGTCACTGTCCATGACAGGTATTCGGTAGCACATATTCATGAATTTTCTATTAGCCTGCACAGCAAAGCAATTTTTCTAATATTCACTTGGTCCGGGCATATTACCAAATTCCTGTCGCCACAGCTGACATTTACAAGACAGATATAATTATCCCCTTCGGTGTTTTTGAATTTGTCCATGTCTTTTGGACTACGAGACGACACACAAACATTTCAACCATTCATCGACCAGGTTCTCCGAGGGCTTGCTTTCCTTTTTTCTTATATCGGTGACATTCTCGTGGCCATCTCTAACCACGAAGAACATCTCTCTCATCTTCGGCAAATCTTTGAGCGTTTTGATCAGTATGGAGTTACTATCAACGTGAACAAACGTGTCTTTGGCCGGGCCGGTGTTGATTTTCTCGGTCATCGAATCGATTGCACCGGCATCAGTCAACCCCCGGAGAAAACAAAAGCAATCACAGAGTATCCGATGCCGCAGTCCTACAAAAGCCTGCGCCTTTTCATCGATATGGTGAATTATTACGGCCGCTTTATATCTAATTGCTCTAAACTGCTTCAACCTTTAACAGACTTGCTTAAAGGAAAGAATCGAAAATTCAAATCCACGGACGAAGCGATGGACGCTTTTGACAAGATTAACCATGCTTTGTCTAACATCACAGCCTTGAGCCATTTATGAACTGATGTTACTACACCTCTCATCCTTAAAACCGATGAGTCGCAAACCGCAGTTGGAGCCGTTCTGCAACAACTCATCGACGGTCATCCCGAACCACAGTCCTTTTCCTCCCGTCAATTACAACCAGCACAAAATAGGTATAGTACCTTCGGAAGAGAACCTTTGGCCATCTATCTCACCATTAAACACTTTCGACACCACCTCGAAGGTCGTTCATTTACCATTCTAACTGATCACAAGCCACTTGATTTGCCTTTCGGGGTGCTTCGAACCACTTTTCTCCTCGTGAAACCCGACACCTTGATTACATATCGCAGTTCTCTACTGACCTCCGTCATATAGACGCCACTGACAACGCGGTAGCCGACGCAATGTCCCTCATTGGAATTCACGAATTTTCACGTTCGACATTTGATCTAGAGGAAATCGCTACTCACCAGGAGGGAGGTTCTGCGTTTATTCAAATAAAACCAAACCCTTCGATCAAACTTACCCTTCTGTCGCTTTGTAACTCTGACTCCAAAGTTCATTGTGACATGTCTACGGTTAAGCCCCGACTCTACGTTCCTCAACGTTACCGCCGTCGTTTTCGATCATTTCCACGGGCTCTCGCACCCAGGCATTCCGGCTACTGTTAAGTTGATCAAAGATCGCTTTGTTTTGCCCAATATGCGCTCTGACATCCAACAGTGGGCGAAGCGCTGTGTTACCTGTTAGACCAGCAAAGTGCATCGCCATACAATCACTGTCCCTGGCACCTTTTAATCACCAGATGGTAGCTTCAGGCATGTTCATTTGGATATCGATGGCCCTTTGCCCCCTTCCAACGGTTTTCAATACTTACTGACATGTGTTGATAGATTTGCACGTTGGCTGCATGCAGTGACATTACGGGACGTTTCCACTGAATAAGTAGCGCGTACGTTCATCGAAACCTGGATTTCCTTCTTTGGCACACCTGCTACTAGCACGACAGACAGAGGTCTGCAGTTCACTTCTTCGTCGTTTCGTGACCTGTCGTTTGCCCGGTTGTTCTCACATACGTACAACCGCTTACCATCCCGCTGCCCATGGTTTGGTCGAACGCTTCCATCGCCAACTGAAAGCTTCGATTACCGCTTCTCAGTCGAGCACGCAATGGTAGAAGCGTTCGCCAATAATCCTACTTGGCATACGTAACACGTTCAAGGAAGACATAGGCTGTTGCCTTATTGAGTAAGTTTTTGGTGCCGCACTTAGACTTCCTGGAGTGATGGTGTTGGATTCAAGGGTCACTGAAGAAACGGATCCTACATCCTATGTTACACGCCTAAGGAGACACTTCAGCTCGGTACGCTCAACCCCTCCACGACTCACGCCTCGTACCCCCACAGGTCCATCCTGATCTTCGCGACTGTCACTACGTCCTTGTGCGCATCGATACTGTTCGTAAACCTCTGACGCCACCCTACGAGGGTTCTTACAATGTTATTGACCGCAAGGACAAGTATTTGGTGTTGGAGCGAAATGGATGCAAAGACTCTGTGAGCATCGATCGTTTGAAACCGGCTTACATCGAACCACTTCCGTCTCAGCAATCTTCAGACGTATCTGTCCCCGAAGATGATCTATCGCCGAGCACTCCTCTTACAGAGCCTATGTGTGATCCCAGTGTCCTTTCTTCGCCACCCCCTGCAAAACCCTCTGCAACCACTGACACACACAACCGCACACGTTTTAGTCGTACGGTGGTTCTTCCTTCTAAACTAGCGTTTTACAATCAGTGAGATGTACATTTCGAGCATTCGGTTGTCTACTCACGCTCTAGGGGAGTCCTGTCGTGTTCATAGCTTTTTCATTTTGCGCTGTTCTCATTTCATTTTTCTATGCGTCTTGTACAGTTGTTTTAATTCACGGTTTTTCATATACACAATTCTCTACCTCGAACGGCGCGTTCTGCTTTCCTGTGGAGACGTGTTGAGACTTTGTCTGTGTGCTTGGGGTAATCTGAGCTACGCGGAACCAGCACTGGAATATCGTATAAGGGAGTGTGCAATATCAGTGGAGTTAGTCCAACCGTCACTACTGAAGATCGGCGTGTTGATACTTTTATCTGACACTAATCCTTTCCTCCCGGTTACGGTAGTTTACGACTAGTTTTCACTTCACTTCAAGCCAATCGAATAAAATTCGTTGTGTCCGATTCCCATTGCCTTCTGATATCCGCGCTTACTTTCGCGTACCGTCTTGGACTAGTATTAACTAGTCCTACACTTATTCCTTAGACTTCGCACATTAGCAGATAACAAGCGCAGTCCGTTCTTATAGTTTACTGTCCTGGGATGAGTAGAATGAGCCTCCAACGGTTTTTGGAGTCTTCCGAGCTACTCGAAAATCCATAATATGGAGGGCTGTTTCACCGCTTCCCTGTCTAGCACGTAGTTCTCCTACAGCCTTTTTCATTTTGACTCCATCCTCCGGAGAGAGGTCACGAAGTACGTAGAGTGGCTCATCCTTGACACGCGACGTCCTACGCAGGATGCGTTGGCATTCCTGCGTATCCCAGCAAACGATTTTAAGGGGGCGCGTTCTCGAGGTATCTTCTTGTTTTTTACTAAGACGGAAGGCAGATACAATACAGATCCCCTGTTCGCCTTCGTCAAGTAGCAACGAGCTCAACTGCTCAAGCAGTGTTTGATCATCTAGTATTTTTTCGCGGAGGTTGCTTTGCCCGATTCCGCTGCATGTAACACAATGCTTTTATTTTTATCGTAAAAAAGAAAAGAACACTTTTCTGAGTAACTGTTGTATTTTAGTCAATAATAAGTAAATAAATAAATAAATAGTATATTCTCGAATTTGTCAAGACGCACTAAACCAGGTATGATCAACATTTACATGGAGTCATGTTTCGCAACAAACACATTGCTATGTATGTAATCAGCAGTAAGGCAAAAGTTGTACAAGCTTTGGAAATTGTAAAATTAATCATGAGGAATAAAGTCGTCAATGCATGACGACACGTTGGGTTCTAGCTTGCGTAGTGTAAACAGTCTGGGCATTATGTGTGTAGTGAAAAAGGATACATGTAGGCAGGGAATATCTTACTCTTGAACGTGTCCGGAAAATATTAAATTATGATTCGAATCGACCTGTCAGTATGTAGTTGTGGGCAGTGATTTTATTTAGTGGCGAGTCACATCCGCCATGTCACAGTGTTGTTACGCGGACATTTGTGGCTTTTTATAGGGAGAACTCTTGCCAGACGAAAACCCACCACATCCTGGAACACTGCCGGAAATCCGTTTGTACACCAATGTAAAACTGGCAGAGCAGCTCGCCGACTGATTTCACCCTCGGTTATCGGCAGTTAATTGACTTCAGCTTTTTTCTGTTAGCTGATAAGGTATCTTTGGTCGGGGTGGCCATAATCGCTGAGGCCACTAGAAGGTGAGACCTAGGTCAACTTTGTCTGTCCAGGTGGGCAAAACGTCAGATCCTTGCGTCTGGGTTTTTCAGGTTTATGTATACTTTTCAGGAGTGTGAAGGCCTCGTGTCCAGCCATCATTACTGAACAACTGATCGTGGTAGTGAGTGCATTTGTATCCATTTGTCGTACAGCCATGTTCTTTGTAGGTCCTTGCAGGTTATGTCCTGTCCCGGGCAAAAGCTCTTTCTCGGTCCAATCACGGATCCCCAAGAGGTTCCGGACCTCGGAGAAAAAGGAAGGTGAGAGACAAACAAGGCCGCAAAGAACAGGTGTGGGAACAAACATTGTTTAAGTCCTATGGTATAACATTTAGTGGAAACAACTGATGTACAATCTGCAACAGTTTTTGTGCTGAAAGTGTCTTTTGAATGTTCTACAAAATCAATGGCTTATAGGTTGGTTGCTACCACCTTCATGGGATACAGAGCGTTGCGCCATTGAGCAAAAAACACAGTATCGGTTTGCTATGAGGCAACGATTGCGTGGAAAGACAGAAGCAGGATTTAAAGACCAGCAAGTAGCCAACCTACTTTGATAAGGCGCGCAGAATATGCTGACCCTGGAAAAGCCAGTGAGTCTGTTGGACTCATACATGGGTAAGTGTTGCAAATATAACAGCGAGTAAGTGAGCAATGGTCACATATAAATGAGAGGCTAACGGGCGTTTGTGTACTGACCAAATGCGAGGAGTGATGAACTAAAGAAATGTTTGCTCCACAGAAGAGAGCTAAGAAAGGTCTCATGAAGAAAAGACAGCGAATGGATGATGCGCAAGCATCCAATACAGCTGTTAGATAGTTTAGAGCGTAGAGGCTAAGACACAGCGAAGCGCAGATACTCAAATTATGCGAGGGTGCTAATGAGATAACTAGGTTGCCGCGAGAGAGATTGAAAGTTTAATTGGCGGAATGGTTGGATGCAGATAGTCTAAAGGAATAAAGTTTATAGAAATAAGGAGTGGCTCCTAGCAAGTTCAGGATAATCGCTGCTTACTAAACAGAGGTGCCGAATTTAAGATGATCGACAGATGGTGGCGCTAGGAAAGCTTACCAGTAGCCAGATGTATCCATTCCAACAAGAAACTTGATCCCTAGTGTATGCCTACAGGGTCATTGAATGCAGCAACCACCCAGCGAAGGTGTGTGATATACATTCCGGCAACATTGCTGACGATCCATCTGCTAGAGACTGTAACTCGGTCAAGTGGTCCCACATCCTGCCGAACACGCCACGTAATATTGCTGACTATCTTCCTGAGCCGGTCAAAGGGAAGAAAAATAGGGTGCGGAAATACCAGAAGCCCCCGCTAAACCCAGAGAATTATTTTCTACAGTAGCGAGAAAATGCCGTCTTTGACAGTCGTAAAGTCATCGGACGGTTACGCACCGTAGAACGTTCGAAGATGCAGAACGTTGAGGCCGCTACTTAACAAACCCACTCTGACGAAGTGCTGGTAACTGCTTAACGCGTCACCAGGTCACCGGCCTCTCCCGTGAGCCAAAATAAGAAGCGGACTGGATCTGCTCGCAAAACTTTGAAGGGGCTTGAAGACCCGCTAAATAGTAAAACGCCGGCAATAAAGCGGAAAACTTACCCTGCCGTCGCTTCGGCGTCGTTTGCGCAGTTACATTCCCACAGCCAGTGCTAAGAACAGCTAGTATAAGTGTTGTATGCAAAGCAATGAGGTAAATACTCTTCGTCGTGGTGACTCCTTTACGGACGGTAGCGTTATATTCCGTAAACGTTACTGGACCTGCGGCTACTCTCCCGATGGAACGCAGCTTGGCAGCCAGCAAGTAACCCAAACTGTGTTCCAGCGAGCTGCTTCTACCTGGCTGCTGTGGTGTCATTGTCAGAAAGCTGACCAGATTGGAGAACGTACCAAGCGATACGCCAAATGCCCGACCCTGCCAAGTTCGCGCGGTCCTATCTACCCCGGAGGGACGCAAATCATTACTGCGGTTTGCATTCAAACTTAAGGGTAGTGGCCTCAGCTTTCAAGCATACTTTTCAATAGCCGATAGATGGAAGTCAAAGGTGGCTATTAACGTCCATAAAGCTCGGCGGACGGCTGAGGAGAAAGTTCACCGTGTGGTGGGTTTTCAGGAGGTCAGCCTTAAGTTATTTTCCGTCCTATCCGAACTCATCCTGATAGCGCACGATCCAGGGATGATCCTGCCGACTTCCTGGATGTGGTACTTAGCAGTGTGCGTAGCCTAAGGTACAAGCTGCACGAGTTGGGTCTACTTGTAGACAAACCTTCTCCCGACCTAATAGCTTTCACTGAAACGTGGTTGTTTCTGGATATCACGGATGGTGACGCAGATTTGCCTGGCTACGTACTTCTTAGAACTGGTAGCATCGTTGTCCGTCAAGGCGGAGGCGTTTTATTGTGCGTAAGCAGTAACTTAACTGTGTTGAAGACCTGCAAATTCCTGTCGTCTGAACAGACTGCTGAAGCCCTATCGGCTGTTTTGTGCACTTCCTCTACCAATGCAATAAAGGAGGCTTGGAAATGCTTCCGATTGATACTTGAATTTGTTCGCACAAGTCCGAGAATGAATGGCACATCAACCTTCCGAAAGTCCTTTGGGCCGATCTTGTAACGGGGCGGTAGGAACCTTCAGTGCAGACTCTCTTGAACTGGCTGTTCAAGTGCCATTGCACCAGTTTGTGGACTTCCCCACTAGGTAGATTCACAAGCAAATACCAAAATCTTTAGATCTGGTTTCGCTAAGTCCCTTAACCTCGTGACTGACGTTATATACGGTGCACTTCTAGGGTCCAGCGATCACGCATGCGTAACCTTTCGGTGTGCACTTTCATACACCAACAGAGTGCCGTTAAATTATTTCCGAGCATTTGACGGGCGGACTTTGGTGCAATACGAGCCACGACTTTAGTTCTGAACTGTGTGATCTCGTTGGCTCACTTTGTCCATTTAGCCCGGGATAAATTTAAGACATACCTTACAGAGGTTGCCACCCTATATCCCACTCATGCGGACAAGCTGGTTACGGGCACAGCTTCCGTGGATAGATATCACAGGCACGTGCCAAATCAAGGAACGGTCTAGATGCTGGCGAACCTACCAAGGCGCTCCATCAGCCAGTACCTATGATGGCCATCGGAAGCTTAGGAATAATTTTGAGAAACCTTCTAGGACCGTTCGCCTCCAGTAGGAGCAGGGTTTAACGGACCCGGCGGCAGCTGATCCCATGAAGATTTTGTTTACGTTAGAAGACACAGTAAGGCATACCTGTCCATACCAGCGTTAAGGCGAGCAGACGAGACCCGTGCGCAAACTGACTATGACTAGACTTGCATACTTGGTCATCAGTGTACTAGGGTCTTTGCTCGGGAGAGCTCTTTACCGCAATTTGACTTAGTTTCAAGCGTTACAGCGGATGTTTCCTTAGCCAAGTTTACCATGATGGAGACGCTGACCTCCGAGCTAGGGCAAGGCATTTAATCTTTGCTCAGTAGGTACTGGTAGGGCAGGATATGTGGGCCTTAATTACTTGGACAGGGTAAGATGTGCTCTTTGTTTTATGTTCATCCATATTCTAAAGTTTGTCAACGTCTGCTTTAACGATCCGCTGAAGTAGGAACACTCACGGGATAACCCTATCTTTCCAATCCCACTTGAAACTTAACTTGCACTTAAACCATTTGCTCATTGTTGTTCGCAGTCGATAGCACACTCTGTTGGCTGAGCAGATAGCTCGGTCAGGGCACGCCATGGCGGTTGAGGCTCGGGGGGCTAGGCAATTACTTGTTCAGGTATGCTAAGGTTCAGACGTACCTGAAGCCCCACTTTCTCGGATTTTGTGTACTTGCTGGCGTGTGAGAAATTCGTGTCTCACTATCCTCACTAGACACCAGTCGTCGTGTTGGGTGCAATTGGTTGGTTTGGTGTAAGGCCACGGTCCAGATGGGTCCTTGTTAATTATTTCGTCCCATCCAAAACGGAGGCAGTTTCTCAGTCTAACTTTGGATCTCAATAAAGTTCATGACCTCGGAAAAATGGAAAAGTGTGGAACAGGTTAAGCGAAGACCGAAAAGGATATTCTTTGAACCAAGCAATGTGCAATTCCTACCTTAAGACAGTTAGACTTGAGACAGGATGATGTGCGATGTGCAAAAGATATTATGCATAAACTGTTTCTTGATTATGAAACAAAATGCAGGGCTTAATAGGTAGGTTACTTTGATGTACATGAAGATCTAGAGCATGGTTCGGGTAAGCAGTCAAGTAGGTATTAGTTAAAGGCGCTAAGGCTATGGTGTGGGAAAAAAGAAGACGTTTACAGACGTGGGGCGATCGAATGTTGGATACCTTGCCGAAAATTAACCTATAGACAGGTAATTGCTGAACAAGATGTCGGATCGACGCTTCAATAGCTTAGGTGCTCGATCCGAAGGTGGTACGCTAAGGTGTGGAAAGCAAGCCACATGAATGCGTGCAACAACTAGGGTAAGCGCCAAAGGTACTATGCAGCAGCAGCCGCTCTACAACAAGTGAATATAGGAACATAGACTGCAGAACGGTCTGTTAAAGGAAGTAGGGCTATAGTCAAGGAAGAAATGTCATAGATGAAGCGGAGTAAGGGTAGTAGAACCTGCAATACTATAAACACACCGATCCTACATAAGGTGGCGCATTAACGGTTTAGTAGATAAGGTAAACCACTCGAAGACGGAATTATAAGGTGTCAAGCGTCAGCCAGATGAACGCATGCAACAGTGAGGGTAAGAGCCAAAAGTACTACGCAGCAGTAGCTTCTCTAAAACAAGTGAATAAGGTAACTGTGGAGCAGCCAGGTACGCTGCAGCGGTCTATATTGAAGAAAGAAACGCCCCAGTTGGAGCGGTGATTGTAGGAAAGAACTAGAAATACTATCAAACCAACATTTGTGAGATGGGACGGCGCATCGGTGAATCAATAGGTTTGGTGAACCAGCGTGGTTGATATGCTTGGGATTCAAAAGGATGCTATATGGAAGCAAAATGCAGTGAGGGTAAGAGCTGAATAACTACGTAGCAGAGCGGCTCCTTGTTAAGAGGTTAAATGGACAAGGACTGCCGACCCGTCAGTTTACTGAAGGAGGCCTAAAGTGGAAAAGACAGGCCGTGGCTGAAGTAAGGATTGGGTTGTGGTACAAGTAATCCCATAAACCAATAATTGTAAATTAGGGTGGTGCTTGGGCGCTTCAACATATTACTTGAACTAATCCAGGGTGGAATGCTACAGTAACAAAAGCAAGCAAGTTCAACGCAAAAAACATTGTGCGTAAGAGCCGGCTTAACTACGTAGCAAAAACTACCTTGTTAAGAGCTTAAGGAACATAAGCTGTAGAGCTGTCAATTAAATAAATGTGAGTGAACGTAAAAAAGAAAGGCAACAGTTGAAGCGAGGTCGGGGTTGCAATACAGGTCATATTATAAACATAAAATTGCGGTATAGGTAGCGCATCGGCGCACCATTTGATTAGGGGAATCACACGAAAGTAAAATGCTATGGTGTCAACGTAAAGCCAGGTGGACGCGTCAACAATGAGGCTGAGATCCGTGTTAACTACGTAGCAGAAGCCGCTCCTTAAAAAAAGATTAAGATAACACGAACTGCCGAGCCACCCGTTAAGTTGATGAGGGTGTGAGGCCGCATTGCACACGCACTTTTAATTCCGTTACACTATCTTCGGAACGGAAGATTTCATCACCACGTGCACGTGTACTTAGATCCGAGCTCAACATAATAAAACTACTACAGTTTTATCAAGCTTGCCTTGGATACCACATCCTCACATCGTGTAATTGAGTCGCGTGACCTACATCACGACCGAGGTCAACATAACAAAACTGATTCATTCTTATCGAGATTGTTTTGGATACCACATTCCCACGTTGTGTAGTTAAATTCTTCTTGACCTACCTTCACACATCGTACCACTTACGGCCTACATGGTTGAACGCCTGATTGAAGCATTATATAAACCGTATAGTACATCAACAACCACACCCTGACCGACTACAACGAACGTCACACGACCGTTCCGACTAGTGCTTCGACAACCGTCACAAAAAGCGCTACGCCCACGACGACAAGGCTATCGTCACACGACCGGACAGGCCGCGACTTACAATTTGTGCTCTGAGATAATACACCGCTTTCTCATTACCTTAGTTTTGAGTGACACTATTAAATTCTATTTCGTACATTGTATTCTTAGGGCCGGCCTCTTCTTTTTATATCTTTACTGTACTGATACCTAACGAACACGCCTCAATACTTATACTTCATTTTTGTTAGTGCACACCTTCTGATATTTTCAATCCGCCAACTAGTCGTAGTAACCTACTAAGCCACTAACAAGGGCGATTGTAAAAAAGGAACGCCCGTAGTTGAAGCTAGAATGGAATTGAAGAACTAGCAACAGTATCAAACCAGCTGTTGTGGAATAGGACAATGCGTCGGGGCATCAATACATAACGTGAACCACTTTAGTGTGGAACGCTGCGGTGTCGGCACTAGGTTAGGTTAGACGCATGGGACCAGGAGGGTAAGCTCCGGATTAACTACATAGCGGAAGCCGCTATTCGTTGAGCGATTAAGGTAATATGGACTGCCGATCGGTAAGTTAGGTAGAGGAGAGTTATGGCGAAAAGAGTCAGGCCGTAGAAGAAGCAAGGACTGGATCGTAAAACATGCAATACTATGAACCAGCGAATGTAAATTAGGCTGGCGCATCAGCGATTTAGTAGGTTAGGTAACATATCTGAAGATGCGCTTCTATCCTGCCATACGGAAACCAGGTGGACACAGAGATCGATAAGGATAGGAGCCGGCATAACGATATAGAAGAAGCCGCTCTTTAATAGCAGAGTAAGAGAACATGGGCTGCCAAAAGGTCGGTTAAGTTGGTGATGGTTTTCTTGAAGAAAGAAATGCCGTAGTTAGAGCGAAAGTAAATTATAAAAGAAGCAATACTATCAAACCAACAGTTGCGGAATATGTTTGACCAACGGAGCTTTTACAGCTTATGTGAACCAATCGCGGTTGGCATACCACGGTGTCAAACGGAAACCAAGTGGACCGAGAGTGATGAGGGTCAGAGCCGGCTTGACTACATAGCAGTACCCGCCCCTTGTTGAGCGATTAAGCAACCATGGACTGCCAAGCAGCCAGTTAAGTAGAAGAGCTTTTAAGTAAAAGAACACAAGCCTTAACAAAAAGCTAGGGTTGTAGAACAAGAAATACTATGAACCAACGATTGTAATACAGGCTGCCGCATTGGCGCTTCAGTAGCTTAGGTTAACCACCCGATGGTGCAATTTTACGCTTTCAAGTGGAAGCCAGATGGACGCAGACAGCGATGAGGATAAGAGCCGGATTAACTACCTAGCAGAAGCAGCTCTTAATTAGTGAATAAGGGGTGTGCGGCCGCGCAGTTAAGTAAAAGTGAGCTAAATAAATAAATAAATGGTATATTCTCGATAAAAGGAAACACACCTGTAAATGCGTGATCAAATATGCATACAAGCACAGTTTCTTTGGAATGTTGAAACAGCTCGTTTTAATGAAAGGTATAAAAGAAAACATAAGGTCCATATGAGTGAGCATATCGTCAGGTAATAGTCAGACCAAGGAACATGATGGCGCTGTGGCGCGCAAAATCCGTCAAGATACAAGTTGGGGGTAATTTCGTCATGTAGTGAACCGTGAGCACAGGATCCCAAACAAGGTTTTGGTGCAACCAACGACTATTACGAAGTCGCGAATTTGAAACGGTGCATGTTTTTCGCGTTGCTGTTCAGATTTTCGAAAATTGCGTATAACCACTTTGTCGGTCTTTTTGTGTTACTAATCAGTAGCACAATATATTCTATACTACCTCGATCAACGCTATTGCAACTCTTGATCATTTTTCGTGTCTTACCAATTTTTACGGGTTTCACGCTGTCTATTGCTTTGCCATTCTTTGTTTACTCCGGACCAATGCGTGCTAAACGTTGTAATCCCTCGCTTTCCTCAAAGAGAGCAGTGCAAACAGCAACAACGAGAGCACCTTGAGCATAGTCATCCCTGGTGAAATATTGCAGGGTCATGCTTGATGACCCACTTAGTGCAGCTCAAGTCAAAATTCACCAGTTAAAAAATGAGCTTAGCATGCTTAAAAATGAGCTGCTTACGATGACTGCAACTTTGGAGAACCTCAAACCGCCGTCGGTTCTGCCGGGACTAAGGAAAACTGATAATCCAAATGAACTGAACGCAGCTGGCGAGTAATTAGCAGTATTTATCGACGAAGTAACAAAACGCTTGCTTCCTTCCCGGAACGCCGCACTATTCAACGTACCTGATGGCCAGCCGCTTGAAGAAGAGGAGCTTTCTCTTTTAAGTTTATGCAACCCACCACCAGGTTGCTCTGCGTGCAAGCGGCTACGCAAGTCCGGTAAAACTAACACTTGCCTCATAGTTTTGACTTTCCCTACTCCACAACTTGCTAAAGCACTTACAGGCAGTAGGCTGACTGTGTTTACGGGCAAACCTTGTGCCGATTATCATTAAGCCTGACAAAACCCTCTTCAAAGATCCTTAATGTCGTCAATCAAGCCAGAGGGAAAGCGCAAAGCTCTTATTGACTCATCTGTAAAATCGTCGGCCCAACGGACCATCGTGCCAACGATAGACCTCGACTTGTCTACAAAACAAGATCTCACTTCGATTACGAAACTTGCAACAGCGCGAAGCTTGCCTTGGACCGATGTCAATGAAGGATCTTCGTCTGCACTAGCTGCTTTAACCATCGCTTCTACTAGCGATGTGACTTATAGCTACTCAGACATGCATGACACTGACGCCGCACCGGGTCAACCATCTAATCGCATTCTTAACTGGGTATCTAACTTGGCTACTCCAGTGCCTGCTGTCACCGACCCTAAGCAGAAACACCCTCCCACCACGAAATCCACCATAACAGGAAGCTTCTTTCAGTCTGCATTGAACAGGTCTTTTTCACCCTCACTCTCCGCTATTCCCGTTGATACTGCAAGTGCTACGTCACATAGCAACTCCGACATGAGTTTTGAGTCTACTATTGGCGTTGTGGGCCAGACGTATAAGCCAGGTTCTCTTGTTTTCTTGCCTACTGATAACAATAAGCTTAATTGTCGCAATCGGCCTCAAATCCCAAGAGCCTTGAACAATGCACGTCAACTCAACAACAGGAAACGCACTAAAGTATAGCTTTCAACCCCAGCGTGGCATGGAAACAACGCCGATTTCAATACTCACAACGCAGAAGCACTGAAGCGCAGATCCCCGCAGCCATCACCTCCTTTTATGAATGTAGTAACGCCCCAACGCATCCAACACCGAAAACCTTATCTACTTGAAAAGCCCGATTCATCCGTTCTGCTGGTTAATGACAACAACGGATCCAAGAGTTGTACTTGGATCCCAACTCAGAGAACCTAGAAAAACTCACGCCAACCTAACAACAGAGAAAGCCACAAAGCACGGTTATCAAAGCCAATGAGGTACCATCAAACCGTCAAAACCAATAATCCCAGTGCAGATGAACAGGAGCGCAGATCGCCACAGAATTCACCTTCATTTATGAATGTGGTAATGCCTCAACGCATCTTCTCACCTCACAAGCCTTATCTACTTGAAAAACCACACATCACAGGACTCGATCGCGGCCGCAACCGAACCAGTGTAAGCAGCGCCTCTTCGCCATATCTCCATACCCTTTTACATACACCAATCGCGTCGGCAAAACAACTTGCTAAACAAGTAATTTCTAATCGCAACACCGCATACTTGCGATCACATGAGCTTCATATGTCGCGGACGAAGCGTAGTCGGACGCATCCGAATGGGTTGCTTAATAAGGCGAGTTACCTGCCTGCGCCACTGTCGTCTACGCAAGATGACCGTACAAACCAGAACAAATACGCAACTCATCCAAGACAGTTTACCTTGGCCCCCGTGAATCCTACCCCCTTTTATGGAGCAATGCGGGACATGGCTCGCCTTATACATATCAATCTACGCAGTTCCATCTAGCACAACTTTTGCACCTTCTACAAACAACAGTCTACAGCCAGTCTCAGCTTCATGGCTGCCTTCTACCGACACCCAGTTGGAAACCTTCGAACATTCTACCTACGAACGTTCCCCTGAACAATCCAACATCATGCCAATTCAGACAGAATGTCTTACCAGTTCCCAATTCCCGCACTGCCCGTTTCCTCATCAGGTCGCTATCGAAGTAACTAACACCTACCCATCTTCTTCTCTCCCTGATGCTGTCTCTTCACACTTCACTTTCACTCCGGCTCCAGCTTCTGTCTTGGAGACACCTAAGGGACAGCTCCCATATCCACACCATTCCGCGCCTTTGTTACCCCACATCCTGGGCACCATGCCAATGTTTGCCAATGCAGATAGGGCTGCCCAAATCTTTCCAGCCTGTTACATCCCTTTTCTTATCGAACTTGCCGGGACACAGCCCGCCACTTCACATTCTTCAAGCACACACACCCTCCCTCGCCAACATCTGCTGACTGCTACATCTGTTGGAGTTGTCCCCATACAAGTAGAACCAGTACTTGCTGCCACATCGCCTGATGTATGCAACCCGGGAACTGTAGATAATAGTGCATCGGAAACGCCTCCACCACTGTCTTGTTACGACCCTACTACAGAATCTGACGACCCGATGACGGGACGATGCGAATACGACACGTACACTTTCCTCCTCCTCAATGTACGATCTATTAGAAATAAAATGCACCTTCTAGGCCCCTTCATCCTCCTGTCGAGTCCGCATACGGTGTTGATAACAGAAACATGGCACTCGGCCGATGCTTCTCCCAACCCAAGCAGTAAACCTTCTCCATCTCGATCCTGTCATTTGCTGATGCGTCCTCTGTCTTCAGTCCTTCTTCAATCAGACTGCCAACTCTTAATGCCCTGCAATAACTTAGTCTCCTCTGACCAGCCTGCTCCCCTTTGACTTCTTCCAGGCTACCGGGATATTAACGTCCCAGGCTCTGTAGGTGCAACGCAATGTCTCCCTCACCACGACAGCCTGTTGGACTTGTCCACCCTTTATTACTGTAGCCACATCCAACTTTAACCTGTCCACTTCTCGACCCACTACAACTGTCTCCCCAAATAAACAAGCCTCAATCACAATGCGCTGACTAATCAAGTTTCGTCAGATCGGTCTCCTGCAATCCGACTTCTCTCAGACTCCTGTGACATTACTGGCCATCGTTCAGATGACTGAGCGCCGTCTGTATTCAGTACTTCTTTCATCGGACGGCTAACTCTCAGCGCCCTGCCTTAATTTAGCCTAATCTCATCAGCCAAGTAACCTGGGACTACTAACGCACTACCGGGCTAATAGCGGTCTAAGCGCGGTCGATTCAAACAGTGTCTCCCTCATCTCGACAGCCTGTTAGACTTGTCTGCCCTATGTTAATATAACCATTTATAGCTTTGACCAGTCCAATGCTACTGACCCCACTTAGCTTCCCAAATGAACTATACGACTAGATCACAATGCGCCGACTAATCCTGTCTCGACTGATCGGCCTCCTCCTCTCCGACTTGTGTGAAGTTGCCGGCCATTGCTAGGAAGACTGAACGCTCTGTCACCATTGCCTCGAGGGCCACGTTAACTGTCGCATTTCTTATCCCTAAATGGAATCTGTCCTCTTCTTGTCGCGCTGTCTTTATTTCTTCTTCAACCGGAGAGTGATCTCTTAGTGCCCTGCCCTACGCTCCTCTTTAACTGCTTCCTGACTAGCGAAATGCAGTTTTAGGCTCTGCATCACCAACACACAACTTCTCTCACGTTGCGAACCTGCCTGACTTGTATACCTTATATTCATATAACCTCTTCCATCGCACACCTGTCCATCTCTGCTGACACTATTTATCTTCCTACCTTAACTGTACGACTTATTCTCTGTGCGCCGACTAATCAAGTCTCGTCTGATTGATCCTTTACTCTTCGAGTGCTCTCAGCCTGCTGTGACGTCACCGGCATTCATTGGGAATACCGAACATTCTGTCCCCATTACCTTGTGAGCCCCATGGACTTCCACACTTTAATATAAACCACTTTCTATCCGGACCGTCTCCTCTGCTTACGGCGCTCTCTACTTTCATTTCTTCTTTATTCGGACTGCCAACTCTCGGTGCCTTGCAATAACTCAGTCTCAGCTGACCGGTCTGCTTCTTTGACCTTTCCTGATCAGCAACATTTAAACCGTCTAGGCTCTGTAGACTCAAAGCTATGTCTCACTTACGTTGACAGTCTGCTAAACTTGTTCACCCTCTATTTATATAGGCGCCTCCACCTCTAACTTGTCCAACTCTCGACCCACTCCATTTGTCCTCCAAAATGAACCTCGACGTGAGGACTAATCCCGTCTCGTCTGACCGGTCCCCTTCTCTCCGACTTCTTTGACGTTGCCTGCCAGGGCTCGGAAGACTGAACGCTCTGTCACCATTACCTAGAGATTCACGTTAACTGTCGCATTTCTTATCCCTAAACGTTTACTCTGGAACCTATCCTCTTCTTATCGCGCTGCCTTTATTTCTTCTTCAACCGGAGAGCGATCTCTTAGTGCCCTGCACTATTCTCCTCTTTGACTATTGAAATGCAGTTCAAGGCTCTGCATCACCAACACACAACTTCTCTCATATTGCGAACCTGCCTGACTTGCATACCTTATATTCATATAACCTCTTCCATCCCAAACTTGTCCATCTCTGCTGACACTTTATTTATCTTCCCACCTTAACTGTACGATTTATTCTCAATGTGCCGACTAATCAAAGCTCGTCTTATCGGTCCCTTGCTCTCCGAGTTCTTGCAGACTGCTGTGACGTTACTGGCATTCATTCGGAAGACCAAACATTCTGTCCCCATTACCTCGCGAGCTCCATGGACTTTTCCACATTTTATAAGTAAACCACTTTCTATCCGGACCGTCTCCTCTCCTTATGTCGCTCTCTGCTTTCATTTCTTCTTTACTCGGACTGCTAACTCTTTGTACCCTGCAATAACCTAGTCTCACCTGACAGGTCTGCTCCACTGACCTTTTCCAAACCGGCAGTATTTATCTATCTAGGCTCTGTGGACTCCAGGCTAGGTCTCGCTTACGTTGGCCGCCTGCTAGAGTTGTTCACCCTTTATTATTATAGACATTTCCATCAGTAACCTGTACATACAATCCTTCTTCAAGTGGGCGGCGTGCGCTCAGTGGCCTGCCCTAATTTATCAGCATATGATCAGTCAACTTCTCTGGAACTACTACCAGGCCTCCGGATGTGTGGACTAATCCAGCCTCGTCTGTTCGGTCTCCGGCTCTCTGAGTTCTCTCAGACTACCGGGATATTACCGGTGATTGTTCAGAACTGAACGGTTCATACTCCTTCGTAAGAGAGCGCCGTTGGTTTCTCCACACTTTATTGTAAACCTTTTTCATCCTGACTGTCATCTAGCTGCGCTGTTGGTTTTCAATCGAGCAGCCAAGTCTCAGAGCTCTTCCTTAACGGAGCCTCCTCTGACTAATCTGCTTCTCCGTGACCTCTTCCACACCGCCGGGATGTTAACGGTCTAGACTCTGCATACCGAAAGCAGCTTTTATCCCCTCAAGAATCTGCTGAACTTGCTCCTCCAAAGTCGAAACAGCCTCTTCCCTCTCTCCCCCATCCCTTACCGGTGATCCGCTCTATTTTCTTTCCATCTTATCTGTCAGACTTAATCTAAATGCACCAACTAACAAGTGTCGTCTGATCGGTCTCCCTCACTTCGTGAAGCTTGTCTGACATAATCATCTCTATATAATATATCCTTTGATATTTAACCCGTCAATTTCCGCTCCCCCTCCACAGGTGTTCTCACCACAACTGTAAGACCCAATCTCCGTTTGCCGACTAAACTATTCTTATCTGAACGGTCTTTTGCACTCCTACTACTTCTAGATGGCAGTGCCATTTCCGACCATGGTCTGACAGCGACTTCGCTCTCTTCCACTTACGTCTAGACTTTTGTCGCCTTTATTTTCCTCTTATAAATGACCTTCTCTGTCATTGCGCTCCATTTTTCTTCCCAAGGCTTCCACTCATTGCGCCAAACCAAGTTATCCTCGCGCTTATGGTCTCTCCCACTCCGACCTCGCTGTTGAATACCGGCGGCACTCGAAACATTGCTAAGTGTTTCGTGACTATTACTACCATTATTATGCTCACTTACCTCTCTTCATATGCTTCTGCTCTTTACTTTATGTTCGCATCTGCCTAGTAGTGTGACCGTACGCGGGATAACGACTCCCAATGCACGGCAGGTTTGGCGCTCTGTGACCATTTTCTCTAGATTCTGACGACTTTGTTGCTATGAAATTAAGAGCGCGTTAGCCTACTTACGCTTATAAATTACTCTTCGCACTGTCGTCCGCATTCGTCCGCTTCTGGCTGACTCTTTGAATTTCCTTTTCCTCTTGGAATGCTGCTTTACCTAAGTTGCTACCGCACTCGGTCTCAACCTAGTTGTCCTTAGTTCAACCTAAGATGCCTCTCGCATTCGGATTGCTGTCATTATCATCGGTTTACATGTTGCTCTCCAACGATCATATTTTCCGCTCAACTTTTGTCAACAAGCATTATTATATCGATCTCTTGACGCTGCGCGTGCAGAACCTTCTTTCTACCTAGTACTTGTAGTCTGAGTCACACTAGCGACGTGATGTAAAGAACGCGCTTTCAAACCATGTATGCTAAACAAAATTACATAAGTTTTAATGTATCATTGGCACCGTTGCGCGCCACCAGTCTGTGTTAGTGTTTCTTGATTCATTGCTGTCTTTTTGTTTGGCTGCCTCTTGTCCGTTGCCCATTTTTTCCCGAGATTTTTGCAGTTACATCAGCAAAAACAAGAAGGTTTATCCACTGGGACTAGTCGACCCATAAACAATAGCCAGCTGGTATAAACGCTTGATCCTTTTTTCGGGAGATGAAGAACCTTCACATGGAGCTCCTTTCGCCATTCTGGAGCCGCTACCTTTACGGGGTCTAAAGAAATGGGTTCGGCTCGCCTCATACTCACATTAGAACAATTTACTTACCTGGAATAATATATTTACATGGATTCTCTGTTCCACAACCGAAGGCAAACAATTCGGGCGTGATTACCTTTATTGCCTCAAACATTCCGATTCTCCAGTCACCTGGAGCTTTTCTGACGTCATTTCACGGACAGCTTTGCGCACTTATAAGTGGCTTTTCGGATGGCCTTCCATGGAGTTTTCACTTGGCCATGGAGACAATCACACTTACATTTGAAGGACTTCCGAATCCACTTTGCGGAGAATGTCATTTTCGCCTGTTTAGACATATTCAGCCACAAAAACAACTGCTCTCACCGTCCCCATGACAAGTCCAGCATGGATAGCTGCACACGGTTTGCGCGCCGGACAAGAGTATAATAGAAGAGGCCGACCTCAATTAACAATATGTTTACTCACCTGCATCATTATCATTTGACTCTGCGATCATTTTACATCATTGACCGGCTGCTACGACTACTGCCGGACAATTACTAGGCCATTCGGCCAACCAAGGAAGAAGTTTGGCTGTCAACCGTCTGCGAATAATAGTGTGCAATATCGGTCTATATGATGCATAAATGACTAGCACTACTGTTCAACGGAAGCCATGGCAGTGTTCCAGGACGTGGCGGGCTTTCGCCTGGCAAGCGTTCTCCCTATAAAAAGCCACAAATGTCCGGTTAACAACACTGCAACGTGGCGGATGTGACTCGCCACAAAATAAATTCACGGCTACTCATTTCACTCTGACGCAGTCCTCAGCATTCTACATCCAACCTGTGCAACTGGTTTGACTATGAAGGAATCTGTGATGGAGCACAGATCATCCCGACTTCGTAATGGTCATTGATTGCATCAAAACCTTGTTTGGGCTCCTGTGCCCATGGATCACTACATGGCGAAATTACCCCCAACTTGTATCTTGACGCAACAGCTATGACTGATTTTTGAGCGCCAAAGCGCCATCCTATTCTTTGGTCTGACTATTATCTGACAATATGCTCACTCGTTTAGACTACATCTTTTCGTTTATTCCCTTCATTAAAAGGAAATGTTTTACCATTCCGAAGACGCTATGCTTGTATGCATATTTGATCACGCCTTTGCAGGTGTGTCTCGTTTTACCGAGAATATACCGTTTATTTATTTATCTGTGCTCCATCAAAGCATTTTTCATAGTAAAACTAGTTGCACAGGTTGGATGTAGGAGGCTGAGGACTGCGTCAGTTCTAAATGTTTAGCTGCGACTTAATTTTGTGGCGAGTCACATCCGTCACGTTGCAGTGTTGTTAAGCCGACATTTGTGGATTTTATAAATAAATAAATAAATGCCATATTTTCGATAAAACGAGACACACCTGTAAATGCGTGATCAAATATGCATACAAGTACAGCTTCTTTGGAATGTTAAAACAGTTCGTTTTAATTAAAGGTATAAACGAAAAGATGTAGTCCATATGTGTAAACATATTGTTTGGTAGTAGTGAGACCAAGGAACATGATGGCGCTGCGGCGCGCAAAAATCCATCAAGATAAAGTTGGGGGTAATTTCGTCATATAGTGATCCGTGAGCACAGGAGCCCAAACAAGGTTTTGGTGCAACCAACGACCATCACGAAATCGGGATGATAGGTGTCGGGAAGAGTTGAAAGATGAGTCTAGTCGACTTGCCAGTATGTATTTGTGGGCAGTGACTTTATTCAGTGGCGGGTCACATCCGCTACGCTGCGATATGGTTAAACAGACACTTGTGGCTTTTTATAGGGAGAACGCTTGCCAGGCGAAAACCCACCACGTCCTGCAACACTGCCGTAAAGCAATTTAAACAATAATGTTGAACTGGCAAAGCCGCTTGACGGCTGGGTTCATATTCGGTTATTCGCACACAAACGGCTCCTAATTTCCTCAGTTAGTTGGACAGGTAATTTCATCGAGGTCGCCATGATTTTTGAGGTCGGTTGGGGAGGGGGACATCGCGACTAGTTGTCTTGTTGTGTGTCCCGGTAAGCAAAAGTTCAAATTTTCTGCTGTCTGGTGTTTTCAGATGTATAATGTATAGGAGTATGAAAATTTGTCCAGTTCTTCATACTGGACACGGGTTGTAGTGACTGTAGTTGGGTGCTTTTTGTTTTCAACCATGCTCCATGTAAGTCCTTGTCGGCTGTTACGTTCGTCTGGGGCAAAATCTGTTCCTCAGTCCAATCCCAGATCCCCAAGAAGTTCCGGACCTCGGAGAAAAGAAAAAGTGAGGGACAACCGAAAGAAGACCGCAAGCGCAGGCATGGAGGTAAACATGGTTAAAGTCTTATGCTTTAACGTTTGGAGTTGAATCAAAAGCCTGTACACTGTGCAATAATAATTATGCTGAAAGTGCCTTTTGAAAATCCTATTTAATCATTAGCCGGATGGGTGGATTGCTAACGCCTGCGTAGAGACAAGAGCGTTGTACCAGTAAGTAAACTACGAAGTATCGGTTTTTATGAGTCAAAAATTGCGTGGGGAGAGAGCAAAAGAGTTAGAATATTGGTGGTGATTGCAAGGTGCATGAACAGCAAGCAGCTAGCGTAACACGATAGGGAGCGCAGAATAAGTGAAAATAAATTGGTTGCCGCAAGAGAGATCTGAGGTCAATTGGCGGTAGGGCAGCGGAATAATTGCATGCAGTTATTCTAAAGGAATACAGGTTATGGAGATAAGGAGTGACTCCTAACAAGCACCGGATAATCGCATATGCATGGAGCCGATGACCACTAGCTACTTCTAAACAGAGGTGTCGAATTTAAATCGACTCACAGATGGTGGCGCCAGGCAAGACTATCAGTGGCCAGATGTAGCGATTCCAATCAGCCGCTAAGTCACTAGTGTATGCATATAGAGTTGCTGAATGCATCAACAATCCATCGGAGGTAAGTGATACAGACATTCCAGGAGAATGTATGAAGGAGAGATAAGGAGTGTATCCTAGCAAGCTCAAGATCTGCGCAGGAGGGACATGGAGCATACGGTGAATGGCTGCTGTAGTGAGGAAGCTAAGTAGAGTGACATATAGTGGTGCTAGGATAAAAATATAGAACGCTTCATGATTTTATAAATAAATGAATAAATAGTATATTCTCGTATTTCCGAGACACACCTGACCAGGCATGATCAACGTTTACAAGCAATTTATGTTTCGCAACAAACACGCTGCTATGTATGTAATCGGCAGTAAGCCGAAAGTTGTCCAAGCTTTGGAAATTGTAAAATTAATCTTGAGGTATAAATTCGTCAAAACATGACGACAAGTTGGGTTCTAGTGGGTGTAGTGTAAACAGACTGGGCATTCCGTTTGTAGAGAAAACTTGTCAGGAAAATACTACCTTAGGATTCTGGTCGGCTTGCCAGTATGTAGTTGTGGGCAGTGACTTTATTCAGTGGCGAGTCACATCCGCCACGTCGCAGTGTTGTTAAGCGGACATTTGTGGCTGTTTATAGGGAGAACGCTTGCCAGGCAAAAACCCACCACGTCCTGAAACACTGTCTGAAATCCGTTTGTACACTAATGTAAAACTGGCAGAGCAGCTCGTCGACTGATTTAACCCTCGGTTAACCGCCGTCAATTGCCTTCTAATTTCTTCTGTTAGCTGAACAGGTTATTTTTGATCGGGGCGACCATAATGACTGAGACCTATGGAGGGTTAGACCTTCGTCATCTTCGTCTCCAGGTGAGCAAAACTTCCGATTCTTGCTTCTAGAATTTACAGGATTATGTATACTTCGCAGGAGTATGAAGGCGTCATGTCCAGCTACAATTACTGGACGACGGTCATGGTAGTGAATGCATTTTTATCCACTTGTTGTAAAGCCGTGTTCTATGTAGGTCCTTGGGGGTTTCTATGTCCTGTCCCAGGCACAAGCTCTTTCACGTTCCGATCCCAGAACCCCAAGCAGTTCCAGACCTCGGAGGAAGGGAAGGTGAGAGACAAACAGGGCCGCAAAGAACAGACGTGGGAACAAGCATTATTTATGTTCTATGGTCTAACATTTAGAGGAAACATATGATGTACAATGTGTAACAATGATTATGCTAAAAGTGTCTTTTGAATTTTCATCGGAAGCAAAACCCTATAGGTTGGTTGCTACCGTATACCTTGGATGCAGAGCGTTGCGCCGTTAAGCAAAGAAAACACAGGATCAGTTTGCTATGATGCAACTGTTGCGTGGGAAGATTCGCTGGGGAGTGTAGAATAGGCTGACCCAGGGAAAGCCAGTGAGTCTTTTGGACTCATACATGGGTAAGTTTCGCAAAAATAGCAGCGAATAATTGATGAATGAACACCTGTAAATGAGAAGCTAAGGGACGTGTCTGTACTGACCAGGTGAGAGAGTGCCGAATTAAAAAGCTAAGAAGGGCTAATTGACGGAAGGAGCGCGAATAGCCAGAATACATGCGTACATTAAGGTTGCTGAGGATATCAGAACCTGAGGCCTAGCCGCAGCAGCCAGAGTGCTAGGGTAATAGTGCCAAGCTGGATAGAGCCATGGACTGCTAGCCCGAGACTTGGAGTATTGCAGGTAAAAAAATGCCTAAGACAATACAGCAAGTAATGGGTAGATAAAGGTCTAGAAATGTGAGGCATAAGAGCGGCTTACGCTGAATACCTGGATATATTTGCACGACAGAAGAAAGCTAAGAGAGGTTTCGTGATAGAATGAAAGCGGACAAGTAAAGCGCAAGCATACAAAGAGGTTGTTAGATAGTTAGAGCATAATAGTCTACGACGCATCGACGTGCAGCTAATCAAATCATGCGGTGGTGCTAATGGAGTATAATTTAGGAGGCCTGAGCCGGGAGAAGCCAGTGAGAGAGCTGTACTACGGCCAATTAGGTGTCGCGGAGGAGCAATGGCATTTAGGTGTGGCCTTATAATTGCTAGTGGACACCTGCTTAGGGCAACAGACAGCAAGTGTATGTGATGCACGCAGTCCCAGGGATTAAAGCTTGGAGGGATAAAGTGTGGACATTGGCAGCTCAGTATATGCGCAAAGATGATAGTAGCTTATGAAGAAGGACTGCTGCTAAACACGGGAGCCAGAGGTAAGACGAGGAACAGTTAGGGTCGCTGTAAGTGTGAGTATCAGTGATCAGCAATGAAATTTGCATGAAGCCTTTTAGTTGCTAGTGTATGCCCTTAATTACCCATAATAAATCAGCAAAAACCGGATATATGGGACGCAGACAGCCACAAAGTATGTTCGAGATAGAAGAGAGCAGCTCTTAGCAAGCTCCAGAAATGCGTGGAGCCTACGATTACTAGTTGCTGCTAAGCAGAAGTGCTTAGGTTTAAGAGGATCGACAGAACATGGCGCTGCGAGAAAATTTCGGTTACCTGATGTAGCCAGTCCATTAGGCTATTTGGTTACAAGTGGATTGCTACAGTGTCACAGAACACATCAACAAGCCAGGGAAGGTAAATGATACAGACAATCTGGGAGATTACAGGATGGAGAAACGGGGAATGTCTCCTAGTAGCTCCGGATAAGCTCAAAGACGTGTGGAGCCTACAATGAATCTCTGCAGTAAACGTAATGAAGATAAGAAGAACGAAGGATAATCGTGCTAAGGGAGAGAACCGGCGGACAGCATCTGAATTCTATTGAACCTACTAGTTATTTATTAGATACGGTGACAGAAGAAGTCAACAAACCAGCGAAGATATGTTATGCTAACAATTCAAGAGAGTAAGTGGGGGAGATACAGAGTGGCTACTAGCGAAGATATGTATGCTAACTACTATGACTGGCTGCAGCTAAAAAGTGGTGACTTAAGTAATACGAAGAACTGATAATGATACAAAGCGAGATAGAGGGTATCCGCAACTAGCAATGGCATTGGGGTGTAGGCTTCTAGTGGCTAGTGGATACCTAAAGTGTCCCAGAATAAGTCAAAGGTCAGCAAATGAATGCGACGCAGACAGTCAAGAAGAATGAAGGTTGAGGATGAAAGAGGATTACACTTGGCAGGCTCCGGATATGTGCATAGATGCGTGTCATCCTTGCACATGGGCCATGCTTATCTTCTCTGCATCCTTCCAATGTTATTATATGTACCGCCGAAGCGAGTTATTGAGAAGGAAGGCTTGCCGTGGCAGAAGAGAAGCTTGGGTTGTAAAGCATGCAATACTATGAACCAGTAGTTGTAAAATATGGTGGCGCATCGGCACTTCAGTAGATTGCGTGAACCACCCGATGATGGAATATTTCGTGGTTACAAGTAGGCCAGGTGAACGCAAGGTACACTGAGCGTAAGAACTGGAATTACTACGTAGCAAAGCCGCGCTTTAATGAAAGGTTAGGGAACACGCGCCGCAGAGCAGTCAGTTAACTGGAGGAGAGTAACAGTGAAGGTAGACAGGCCGTAGCTGAAGCGCGGTATGGGTTGCAAAATAAGCAATATTATAAACCAACAATTAGGGTATAGGAAGCGCACCGGCGCATCAGTTGATTAGGTGAACTACTCATAAGGTGAAATGCTATGTTATCCTCGTTAAGTCAGCTGGACGAGTGGAATTATGAGGGCATGATCCGAATTAGCTACGTAGCAGGAAACGCTCTTTAATAAGAGTATAAGAGGATGTGGTTTGTCGAGAGGACAGTTAATTGGAGGCAAGTTGTATTGGAGGGATACAGGCCGTAACTGAAGCAAAATTGGGATTTTGAGCAAGCAATTCCATAAACCGATAATTGTTAATTAGGGTGGCGCGTAGGTGCTTCAATAGATTAGGTGAACCGATCGACGGTGCAACGCGACAGGGTCACGGCAACCTAGCTGGATGCATGGGAAAGTTGGGGTAATAGCCGGTTTAATTACGCAGCAAACGCCGCTCTTTAATAACAGAATAAGGTACATCGACTGCTGCTAATTCATTTAAATTAAGGAGGGTTATGTAGCATAATAAAGACCGTGGTTGGAGCAAAATTTATTTGTAGGTGAAAAATACTATCAAACTAGCATTTGCGAAATAAGTTGGCGCTTCGGCGATTTTAAAGATATAGTGACCTAATCCAGGGTGGTATACTTCAGAATCAAAAGGAACCGAGTGGACTAGAGATCGAAGAGGATAAGAGCCGGGTTGTCCACATAACAGTAACAGCCCTTTAGGGAGATATTAAGGAAACATGGACTGCCGAGCAGCCAGTTAAGTAAAGGAGAATTAAGGTGAAAGAAGATAGGCCGTAGCAGAAGAGAAGCTTGGGTTGTATACTATGCTATACTAGGGAGCATCTATTGTAACTTAGGCTGGCGCATCAGCGCTTCTATAGACCAGGTGAATCCCCCGAAGGTACGATTCTACGCCGTCAGCCGGAAGCCTGAAGTTATGAGGATAAGGGCTAGATTAACTAGGTGGCAGCAGCTGCTCTTTATTGAGAGATTAATGGAATTTGGACCGCTGAGTAGTCAGTTAATTGGACGTTAAATCGAATGCAGACAGGTCGTAGCAGAAGCAACCTTGGGTTGTAAAACATGCAATAGTATAAACCGGCAATAGTAAAAGACGCTGGCGCATCGGCGCTTCAGTAAGTTTGATGAAATACATGAAAGGGATTCTACGATGTCAAAGGAAGCCAGTTATACCCAGAGAGCGATGAGGCTAACATTTAGATTAACTACGTATCAAAAGCCGCGCTCTAGTAAGTTAATATGAGAACATGGACTGCCGAGCAGTCAGATGGAGGAGAGTTACAATTAAGGGAGACAGGTCGCAGCAGAAGCTAGAATTGCGTTGTAGGACAAGAAAATCTTATAAACCAATAATTGTAAATTATGGTGGCGTTTGGGCGCTTTAATATTTTAGGTGAACCACTCGAGGGTGCAATGCTACTGTGTCAAAAGCAAGCCAGATGGACGCAAAGAACCTATAGCGTAAAAGGCGGATTATCTACGTAGCAGAAGCCGCTCGTTGGTGGGAGAATAATGGAGCACAACCTGCCCAGCAGTCCGTTAGGTGGATGGGAGTTATAGAGACGGAATACAGGCAGAAGCTAAGGCGAGGCTTCGGTTTCAAAGCAAATAATACTTTGGAGCAACTGCTGCAGAATAAGACGGTGCATCTGCGCTTAAGTAGGTTAGGAGAATCTCTCGAATGGGGAATGCTACGGTGTCAAAAGGAAGCCATATTGGCGCGCAGGATAAGCTGGTCTTTTAGTTAATTACCTAGGTTGGGTTAACGTCTGTATAGGTCAAATCACTGGCTCGCTGCGGAAGTGCTCTTGCGCAGCAGCAGTCTGATATAGGTAAATTGTACCATCAGATGTGATAGGCGGTACAGTGGAGAGATAGCCTCTGAGCCAGCAGAGCATATTGCTGCTTTTATATCCTAAAATGCCAAAGGTCACAAGAACATTTTAGCCGGACAGCAATGAAAGACAGACAGATCTAACAAACGCGTACTTCCAGTCATATAACTTGACTGGTTAGACGGGAGATAAAACCAGTCAGGCGAAGCTAGTCGTTGATAAAATTTAAGGAGGATTCCTCGCAAGGCTTGGGGAGACTCATGAATATAAGCAGCAGACAGTGTTGTCGCTTTAGCTACAGTGTAAGTGAAAGATGCGAAAAAGGGATGTAATAAAATGGTTTAGAAGCTAGAGAGCGATGTTAGAAGCGTTCATGAGGTCATTTTGCGGAGCTAGTCCCACTAGTGATAGCGCATGATTATTCATCGGGTATTCCAATAGAACGAGGTGTCAGTACGGTGAACAGATAGCAAATGAGCCGGCAGAGCTTTCGAGTCAGTATAAGTCAAGGAGTATCAGAAACTGTTGGAACAGACGGGATGGCAGTCAGAACTTTAGTAGATGCATACGGGCAGTAATAACGGTGAGCCAGCTTGATGGGTAGTCAGAAATGGAGCTAATGCATACGTGGGGAGGAGCTGGTCATTAAGATAATGACACGATATGGGTTAAATCACTGTCTTGTTGGGAAAGAGTTCGTGAGCGGCAGCAGCAGGTGGGTTGTGACCTAGGACCTGGGAGGCGGTACTCTGAAGAGATGGCTACTGAGCCGGCCGAGCTTACTGCTGATTTCATTTAATGAAAAGTACAGGGCACAGATAGCGTTCAGACGGACAGCAATGGAAGAGAGATAGATCTAATGGACGCCTGCGCCCAGTCATATCGTTTGTCCAGCTGGACAGGTAGTAAGCAAGGAAGATAAAACAAGACAGGAGAAGACTGTCGTGGGTGAACTGTAAGGAAGATTATTCGCAATGTTAGGAGAAGCACATCAACAGCAACAGCAGACAGTGGTAGCGCTTTTAACTACCGTGTAAGTGAAAGGTGCTAGAAGGGAGAACGTAATAAAATGATTCGAAAGATAGACAGAGAGGTGGGGAGCGTTCCTCTAGTCGTAACGCGGAGCCAGCCGTACTAGAGATAGTGCCTGATTATGAACGTAATACTCTAATCGGTCGTGGGTTTGTTACTGTGAAAGGATAGTCAATGAGCCGGCAGAGCTTTCGTGTCATTGAACGTCAGAGGTTACTATGGACAGTTCAGACAAACGGGAAGACAGTTAGCATGCAGAGCATAGTGTTTAGGATAAGCAGCACAGAGTATTGGGTCTGACGATCCTTGCTGGATAATGTCTCAGTGCTAGGAACTCATGAGACCATTGAGACGAGACTAAGATGTCACCTTACTGAGTTTGAGTCGTAATAGTTAGGTCCGAATACTAACAGGCAGCGTTGGCAGGCAAGCAGACGCTAAAGATGTAAATGCATATAATAACAAGAATGAATCAAGTCCGGCAACCCACTTGAAGTAAGGATTACAGAGCGTTTGGTCATAAGAACCTAGCTCTTAGAAACCTGAGGTGTCAGAAGGCAGGATACCGTTCAGACGAGACCAGCTAAGTCGGCGCATTGATTGTATGCGGCTACATTCTGGAGGGCATAAAAGTATGGTGTTAGCAGAAAAGAAAGCGTTCGGGATGATGAAAGGTAAAGGAAAACAGCCTCGGAGGATTGACGGCTGCAAGGGAAGCCTGCGTCAAGTCCTGGTCTGAGCCGGCTAGGCAAGACTACAGATATGTCAGGGATGCATTACGTAAGGAGTGTGAAGTCTTTGTATAGTTTTGGGAAGCAACGCGTCGTTCCGCTAGGCAGGTGCTCCGAGGGAACCTGGAAATCGCTGGTAGGGAAGCGTGGTCAAAGTGCCGGTGGCGTATTATGTACCCAGGTCAATAAAAGTAAGGCTGCGGTCGATACACTTGGATCCAAATAGGATGAACCAATGATAAGAGGATGAGGAGGAAGTCGTGCGTTTGTTTTCAGGCATCCCGGTAGGCTCAGAGTGATAAGGAACGGAACCAGGCTCAAACAAGTGCAAGACGGAGAGATAAGTGGGAATACCAAGTGGGGAGCTGAGTCATGCGACTGAAACTTGAAGGCACATGCGAACAGAAACATACGGAGAATGGCACTAATAAGTTGGAAACGCTGTTGTTTTAATAATCATAAATTCTGCGATAGTTGAGTGGATAAATGTCTATAGGTGATAAGGGCCTTTAGGTCAAGACTCGTCTCCGGCTGGCTAGCCGAACAACCTCCTCGTGGTGCCAGCTGGGTGGTTCAGGTTTAACCCATTCTAGCTAATAGTGCGGCGGCAGTGTTCCAGGACGTAGTGGGTTTTCTCCTGGCAAGAATTCTCTCTATATAATCGGCCACAAATGTCTGCTTAACAACACTGTGATGTGGCGGTCGTGGCTCACCACAAGATAAAGTCACTGCCCATTGGATATCTGGATAATCCTTTCCAACCCACGGGCACCAAACTTCTACTCGCACCGTGCTGACGATAGCCAGCATTCAAGAATGAAGCCGCACAGTTACAAGCGCAACTTACACAGCTACATAAACGCACACACAATTACATACTTACATTTCCCCTACACAAACAAGCACTGTTATGGCAAACATATCGGATTTTTGCAAATTCTCCAGCAAGCATTGTTTTGTCAAAATGATCATGTCTGTAAAGGTGGGCCTCACCTTGTCGAGAACAAAAGGTTTATTTATTTATTTATTTATTTATTATAGTTCCCCCCAATTTGAGGACAGTTGGTAAATTTATTTTGGTCGAAAACAATGACACTGCGTTTTTGATGGTCGGATACTTGCTGGTAGCTTTTTTCATGCATGCGCATATCTATAAAGAAAGAACCTTGAACGAACGTTGCGACGTGTCTTAGAGAGAGCATGAGGTAGGCTTGTTGCTTATGGGGTAACGTGCAGCACCCATCGCTTGACATAACTCGCCTAAGCATGAGCCATAGATTTCGGGAAAATTATAAAGGAATACCAGGCTGGGCTTAAGCCTGCGCAGCCAGTGAGGCTCCATGTCAAGCAGTTCGCAGGGTCCTTGCTAAAGGTAGGTAGATGGTCCTAGAAGACGCTTAGTAAAAGATCGCTGGAATTTCCCCATCCTCATCCTATCCCTCTTAAGTGAGTTGGCGATAACAATTCAGCGGTACTCTAAAAGCTTTTAAGCACATATTTGTAGAGCGGGAGTCGCGGCTCTGTTAGGCTTACTGACTTCAATATATACGCAATAATAGATCTGGCTTTGGCTGAGCTGTAGCTTGCTTGTACGGAAAGCAAGTTAGAGTAATGCACTCCGAGGTAGCGCATGTTGGAGCTGTTACTTAAGGATTTGCCGTCACCAGTTAGGGTGTTGTGTGATATGGTGCAACGGTAAGAGAGAACGTTGCACTTCCTTAAGGAGAATTCTAGCTTGCAAGTCTCTCTCTAAGTTTCCAGAACGACGATCGTAATAAATGTTTGTCATGCCATTTTGTACGTAGCCAGGAACAAATGAACCTACAACTGATATTATCGGCACATAGGTATAAAGTGCCGTATCTCAGCCTGCTTCTAATATGCTCAGCTTCCTATCTTCATATACTTATGTAAATTGTAGTTATGGTGTCTTAGGTAATCCTTATCCCGTGGAGCATATATAAACACGGCCACATCGTCACTGTCTTTAGGTTTCCGATAAAAACCAATCATGACTACACACCTACTTTCTAGTCTCAGGTAGAATTCAAACGTTGTCAGCTTACACCTCATGAATATCTTACCGGAATCCTGCTCTTCATCCCTATGCACATAAAAGTATTCTACCCATCAGGCCATGCCCTCCGCATAAGTAAAAACATCTTTAGCGTAATATCTGTTACACCTTGTACACTAGTTGTCTCAAATAAATGTCTTAAGGTAGGATTTTGATCAAACGCTAGGTACATTGACTGTTCCTTTTCGGTCTTCTCTTGGCTTGTTCCCCTCTCCCTTTCCTCTGAGGTCGTGAACATCGGAGAGCTTCGGGATTGAACTGAGGAACGGCCTCCGTCTGGGATGGGACGAAATAACCAACAAGTACTTGCCTGGACCATGGCCTCACTTGCACTCTAACTATTTGCACCCAACCACCGATGTCCAGTGAGGGTGGCTGGACACGAATTCTTCGCTCCCCGGCAAATATACATAATCAGAGAAGACTTCATGTGGTTCTGCGAAGGATCAACACATCATATGCAATAAGAATGTTTAGTACCCGACCTACCAATGGACAGGACCCAGGAACGCAATAGGCAACCAGTTATTACATCAACCAGCGGAAAAAATGGGACGCCACCTGACTGCGAATAGCCGAGCAAACAGACTTTTAACAAGAAACATAGCCAGTTACAATTTGCCATTCCATGGATAGGTGGCAGTGTTCCAGGACGTGGTGGGTTTTCGCCTGGCAAGCGTTCTCCCTACAAAAAGCCACAAATGTCCGTTTAACAACACTGCAACGTGGCGTATGTGACTCGCCACCGAATAAAGTCACAGCCCATAACTTTACACTGGCAGGTCAACTAGCATCACAATTCTACATAGGATCGTTACACTGGGACTTCTACATCTGTATATACTGTTGTCGTTTTACATCCTACGATACGTTGCCCGTTTCCTTCCTTGTGTGCGGGCTCTTCCATCACCTTTCAATGGATCATTTAGGATTCTCAATCTCTTATTAGCTGAGGTCCCGTATCTCATGACAGCCAACTTATTGTTTCGCATTTTCAACATTGTACAGTTCCAATCATGGATATATGAACAATTTTCTACGTTACTGTTACAATTGCATTAAAATGTTTGTACCGTTGTACATATCTGATCATGCCTCCACGAGCGTGCCTCGCATGGTCGAGAATAAAATATTTATTTATTTATTTATTTATAAAGACCTGGAAGACTGCATTAATATATAACATAAATACTAGTGGACAAGTACACTACCTTTAAATACCCCGCTTGTTACGGGTGCTTTGTTTGAAGAGGCATCAACTGCAGCGAACAAAATACAGCAATCTTTTACGCACCATTTACTTGTTGACCACTTCTACATTATTCTTTCAGGTTTTGACCTATGTTACGACGGGCCCGACTTTCGACCGCCTTGGGAGTTCCAGCGCTAACGTGTACCACCTATCTTGCTTTCTCTGTCCGCGTCTTCTTGCAGCCCATAGACTACAGTCCGCTGTGTCCGACTCCAATTGCCTTCGGATATCCGCGCTTACTTTCGCGCAGCTTTTCGGACTAGTTGTTCCTAGTCTTAAAATTTGGTGACCCCGATTCACACGCGAGAAATAAAACTTTTTTCGTCGTTTGTATTTTTTAGTGCGTTCGTTCCTCTTCCTCTATTTTATATATGTATTCAGTTGTCTCTTGCGTAATTTTAGAGCTTTCATCGTGGTTTTGTTCATACCTTATCTTTTTGCTTCACATTGTTTGAGTGGCATCAGTCGTTTTAAATCGTAAACATGCTTACTTTGGTTTTTCCAAGTTTCATGGAACACAGCCAGGAGGATAAATTTAGGATAGTTGCGCTTGAACGGACAAATAAGGGCATTACGGCGGGCTTTCCTAGGTACAATCGGTTCGTCCCGCATCTTCCTTCGTCGATCGTGGCGCTGGTTGAGGACATTTAACTCTGCTCAACGAATGAGGCAAAGTGTGAAGTGATGAAGCAAGCGGCTCTAAAACATTTACAGCCCAGCGCACAAGCATGAGTTGCACGGCCCAATCGCCTCAAGCTGAAAGATCGCAAGCCGTCTGCGTTGCTCCAGGAAATTTAGTGCAACACGCACCCCATTTGCTTGAGCAAAGAAGGGATCCTAAACCTGTGGTTCGCACGTCTCCCAGAGGTATTTCCGGTAATGTTGTCCATGGTTCTGAATACTCCTCTGAAAGGAGTAGCTACCAAGGCAGACGCTGCGTTCGTACGTCTTCCGCAGCAGACTATCAGTAAATCTGGTAACGTATTCTTACCGTTGAATATCGAGGTTCAGCTTTGCCCCAAGTCGTCAACACGATTTGAGGTAAAGCGGAGAAAATTGCGCTACTTCACAGCAGGATAGTAGCAGTGAAGGCTTCGTAGAAGCCTGTGCAACGGTTAGATGCTGACCACGTGTTAGCTACCGTTCATTGCGGCTTGGCTGTGCCTTCACCGAGTACTTCACGTTCGACACGAACTCGCAACATTTTCCCTACACACTCTCAGGTAAAAAATACCAAACCCGTCGAAGACGTATATTGGTATAACCATCAATATGGTGTAAGAGATAGACCCTGTCGGGCTCCCTGCATTATGCACGACTCAACCGCTTCAGGGAAAGTGAATAGACTGCATACTAGCACGCTCAAGGTATCCGTCAGTAATCAAGCAAATTGCTTGTTTAACGTTAAGGATCGACGTTCATCCATCAATTTCTTCATCGACACGGAGCAGAAGTCAACTGCTTTCCGGCGAACGCCAGCTATAAGCACTCAGAACCTACGTACAACTGGCTTGCGGCCGACGGTTCTACGATAGCTTCATTCGGTCAGCGCATGATGAACCTATACCTCAATCTTCGCCGAGAGGTCCAGTAGACCTTCATGATTGCGTCTGTACACTTCACAATTATCGGTACGGACATCATCCGACACCTTGAGTTGCTTGTTGATGCTGGTAACCAGAGACTTTTAGACGAAGAAATCAAACTATGGGTCGAAGGAGCTTTTACGGTTGCCCTAAAAACCAACCCCTTTTTTGAATCGCTGCTGTACCATCAGCTTATGCCAACCTACTGTCTGAGTACCGCGACTGGTACGACCAGCTGCAGAAGTTCCGCCAGTCACGACAGAGACCGCTCACCACGTAGACACGCGTGGTCAACCAGTTAGCGCACGTCCAAGACGGCTTGCTCCTGCCAAAGTACATGCAGCCCAGACTGAAATCGACCACATGCTTTAGCTTGGTATCATCAGGCCTTTTACCCGCCCATGGGCGAAGCCTTTCCACATGGTTCCGAAGAAGGTCATAGGGGACTGGCGTCCTTGCGGCGACTATCGAACCTTGAATGCGGTTCCCACACCCGATCGCTAGCTGATCCCGCATATCTTGGATCTCGCCTCCAGTCTGGCGGGTAAAAGTATCTTCTGTAAATTCGACTTGGTACGCGCTTCCAACCAAATTGCGGTAGCCGAAGCGGACATAGCTAAAGCTGCCGGGACAACTCCAATTGGTTTGTTCGAATACCGGCGCATGCCATTTGGTCTAAAGAATGCCGCGGAAACTTTACAGCGCTACCTCGGCCAAGTTGGTCTCGGCTTAGACTTGGCTTAGGCTTACATCGACGGCAGTTTAGTCGCGAGCTCCTCACATGAAGAGCACATGCACCACCTACGAACACTTTGATCATTTATCTCAACATGGGATGATGATCAAAGGGAAAAGCGTTCGTTTGTTGTGGGCTCAGTAAACTTCCCACTCCATCGTATCTCCGCTGCAGGCGTCGTGCCACTGCAGGACAAAATTCTAGCCGTCATGGACTGCCCCGGGCCCTATTCTTTCAAACAACTTACGAGTTTTGCTGGACCTGTCAAATCTTACCAACACTCACTACCAAACTGTGCGTCGCTGTAGCAAGGCCTCATGGACCTTCTCCGAGGGAAACTCAAGAAATTTAAATTTCCGGCGGCAGCAGGAGCTGCTTTTAAGTTCCTGTAAGAGGCCACCGCCAACCTAACTTCTATAGCACATCACGATCTGGCAGACCCTCTATGCCTCAGTACTGACGCTTCGGACATGGCAGTCGGTGCTGCATTGCAACAACGCGTAGCTCACACGTTTCAGCCCTTAGCGTTTTTCTCCAGATGCATACAAACTACCGAATCTCGCTACAGAACGTTCCGTAGAGAACTGCTAGCCGTAAACCTAGCGCTATCTCACTCTCGACAAGCCTTGGAAGGCCGCTCCTTCGTCGTCTTCACTGACCACAAACCTCTGACTTACGTGCTTGGGTCGACTACCGGACAATGCTTTTCTAGAGCGCCACGCTATCTTGACTATATCGCTCAGTTTACGACCGATATACGGCGTGTCCCCGGCGTGCACAACGCCGTCGCCGACGCACTTCTTTAATCCAAGGTAGTTCCGCTGACGCCGGCATTGCTATCGACTTCGCACCCATGGCCACAGCGAAAGTCAATGATCCTGAGGTTGATATAATACGCAGGTCTTCCTCACTGGACCTAAGACCCGTTCCGCTGACCTTATCAGACGGCACGATACTTTGCGATTTATCTCCGGACACGGGGCGCCCAAACATCCCACGCGAGTTTTGACAGACCGTGTCCGGCAAGTTGCATGGTTTGTCTTATCCAGGCTTTCGTGCAACGGTTAAGCCCGTTAGCACACAGTTCGTCTGGCGCGATGTCTATCGTAACATTCGTACTTGAGCTGCTGCTTTACTTCCGTATCAACGCGCGAAAGTGTATAAGCACACGAAAAGCCTAGTAGGAACACTTCCCACGCCAGGTGTACGTTTTCACCACGGTCACGTCGACCTCGTAGGTCCTTTGTCGCTTTTGAAAGACTCTGTAGATCTGCTACGTGTCGGTTGATTCACTAGGTGGTCAGAAGCCCTTTCCATACCTAAATGCTCTTTGGAAACGATTGCGAAAGCTTTTCTGGGGCTCAGGGTAGCTCAATACGGCTGTCCCACCATGGTGAATTCCGATCGACTTCACATTCCTAGTCGACATTGGTCATGTTGCTTAAGGACTTAGGCCGCCGCCACGTGCAGACGACGGCGTATACTCCAGCTGCTAACGGCGTGGGAGAGCTTCTGCACCGCCAATTGAAGGACGCACTACGTGCACATGCAGCGCTTGCATGGTTTGAAGCACTTCCTCTGGTCCCCTAGGTTTAGGAAACACTGTTAAAACCGATTTTGACACCGCGCCAGCGCAGCTGGTCTACGGTTGCACGCTGCGGTTGCCCAGACAGCTAGTAGCACCAGCTGCGTCGACTAGTTCTGACTACGCAAGTTACACCGATCGATTGGCTCACCAAATGCGTGAACTACGTCCAAGCGCTCCTCGAGTGCGGAAGACACCAGCGTACGTGCCCCAGTAGCTGTCTACGTGTTCACAGGTCCTTCGACAGCTGCTTCGGTCGCCGTACATAGGAATTTTCAAAACGCTACATCGTGTGAGTAAGTCCTACAATATTGACCGCGGTGGGCGACTCGGTCGTCACCATCGCCTGTCTAAATCCTGCCTTTATGGGGGAAACTACCTCGACTACGTCGTCTAGTAGTGCTTCGTTCGACGTCACGACGCACCGCACCACCTTTTAGCATCCTAGTGTAGTTCAGCCAGACCACGATCTCGCTCTACAAGCATCAGTCGTCCCGACATCTCCAGAATCTAGTCAGCCGCCTCCCACGACCAATCGCCGTGTTCGAGCGGTGCGTAAGCCGGTTCGTTTTTCCGACCATGTAGAGTGTAAATACGTTTAGTTTTATAGTTATAGTATACAATTGACCCGTTTCTGGTCGAATAACGTTTTGGAAACAAAAACTCAAAAACCTTTGAAAACTTGTTCCAAAAGTATTCAAAAACGCAAATACCTAAACAAGCCGTTTATTCGTTCGTTTTTCTGTCCTTTTCTGCCCGTGGTTTGCCATTTTTTCGGCTTTACCTGCCCCAACCCTCCCTTCGATCGACTGGCCTACTGAATCAAGGTTTTCTAGGAGCGGAGCAGTTAACGATGATCCTGAGGCGAACTTTGCTCGTTTCTCTGTGGGAGGAGAATCACTTCTTTGTGGGACGACGGTCGTTTCTTTGTGGGACGCTGGTCGTTTCTCCGTCGGAGGAGGGTCGTTTTAGCGCGCGGTGGGGTGCGACGGGTAGAGTGAACCCTCCTAAGAGCATCATTTGACGGCAGTGGACGTTGATGTCCTTCGGCATTTTTCTGGGCGACCCAGTGTTTTACAGTCAGACAAGCGCGCTCCAACAGCTCGCCGAAAAGCACCCTGCCCTGCAAATAATAAATAATAAGTCACAAAGGGTACATCGGACTCCAACTTCCGGCGAACCCCATTCGACACGAATGCTAGCTCATTCTTACTCGGCACGATTTTGACTTACGAACCTCGATACGCCAGTCATTTTCAATAGCGAAGCCTTCTATGTTCAGACTCCTAGGGAGAGCCATGTAACGCCCAAAATGCTGTCAGCTTTTACGCACTATTTAACGGTTGATCCATTGCACAGTATTCTTTCTCGTTGTAGCCTCCATTACAACCGGCTGGACTCTCGACCGCCTTGTAAGTTCTTGCAGCAACATGTACCTACTGGCTTGCTGCCTCCATCCGCGTCTTCCTGTAGCCCATCGAATACAGTCCACTGTGTCCGACTCCAAATGCCTTCCGATAACCGCGCTTACGTTCGTGCACCGTCTCGGAAGTGTAGTTAATAGTGCTACACACCTAGGTTTACTGACTGCTTTCGACTAGAAAGATAAGAAGCAAACAAAGAAACAAGGTGGCTAGCGAAGTCGAATGCAGCTGGTTTCGTCAGCAGTCTGTTGTGTGGAACCTGGACAAACTCTTCTTTCAGGTCCATGAAAATAATGATCAACGCTTGCCCAGCGTCAATGGAATACGTCACGCAGTGCAAGAATTCAAACTGGCATGTTTGGCAAGCTTTGGCTTGCAGAAATCCGTGTTTGGACCTACTGATGAAGCTGCGCTGCAATAGGAAATGAAGTATTATCCCCTTGACTATCCTTTCCATGAATCTGGAAGCAAAGATGTGTGGCTTATAGGAAGGTAGTTGTCGATAATTTGGCGACAGCCACGTTTGTGACGTGGAAGGACTATAGAGTGCTTCCATATGGTTGGGTAGTTTCCGCTCCTCATGGAGTGGATGAAAACGTTAAGAAGAAAAATTGTAATATCCGGGCCTCCGTGTAATAGTAGGGAAGATTGGACTCCGTCGGGATTGGACTTGTGTGACAACGTATGTAAGTATAGAGCTCGCTTGATATTTTTCAAGTTAAAATCAATGGTGCGAATGCGTGCTTCTGTAAACTTTGTAATCGTAGTTGGCAACAACAAATTAGTGCTGATGCAGGCACGGCAGAAGTGTGTTAATGAGTGCCCACAACTCTTCTGCGGCAACGCGGACCCTATTATCGGGAAGCACGGGTGAGGTAAGCGGCAGGTGGTTACGGTCAATGCGAGGTTACGTACGTTGTACGAGTGACTTAGCCTTGTCCGTACTACGCTGTGCCGTGCGCACAACTAAAGTATCCTAATGCGTGTGCTAGTTTCAACTAGGATTAGGAGGTGAAACTCCTTAGTATGCTTGCAGCGGGAGGGCACTTTCTTAAGCATAATGCTATTAGTACGCTCGAGGGTGCCATCAGGATTTTAATTTCTCCTGATGGAGCTCTGCAGTGGGGATAGGATGCCAAGGCAAACCATGGTTATTGTACAGTTTGCAGGTTGCACTGTCCGTACTAGTAGCCAGGAAGAAAGCGTCCCAAGGTACGGCACGAAGAAGCTACGAGAACGTCACCGACTTCATATGCTAGAGAGGCTTAAAAGCGGCTTTGATTTGGCTATGGTGATCGAATTTAGTACACTTGAACGCGAGCCTCAAAACCTTGTGATCACTACCGGGAAGGCTATCCAACACGCTGGCACTCGCATGCGGGATACCGCTGGTGAATATTACGTCCAAGGTCTTAGACTGTCCGGTGGGGGCACGCGCATGCTGAGTCCAGGCACGTTTGAAGACAGTATGTACAAAAGCCCCATACCTAGATGGTACTGATTGACTAAGCCAAGATGTGTGGGCATATTGAAGTCTCCGCATGTTAGATTATGACTAGCGGGAGAAATGCATCTTCGTGAAATTGCTTAGCAAATTCGTAAACTCTAGTACCAGTATGATGCGGTAGATTAGAATTGCAGCCTAGCAGGACGTCGTTTTAGCCTGTAATTGCCTGAATCCAGAGAGCATCTTCGGGATTTCCAAGTAATATGGTTTGGAAACATGATGCGTGGAATTCATTGTTGACGTATATAAGACAACCACCGCCTCATTGATTGGTGCATCCGCTACAGAAAGTCGTGTATTCAAGCAGATACAGCGACGAGTCAGTCATATAAGCCGCGCGCCGCCTTTCACTTATCAGCACCAGATGCGGGCTGGAGAGAAGGACGATGGGGCAAGAAGACGCAATTTGTTTTCGATGGATCGAGCAGTTACCAGCCGCATTATATACGAGTCGGTTATTTTGTTCTGGATATGGGAGCCGGCCAATATCACAGCAGGCGACCCCTTTGGGGGAGAGTTTTATTGGTAAGCATGCGTGGGAGTGTTTGATGGATAGACTGGCGGAAGGTAAGGTAAGAGGTTGTTGGAGGCCATGGACAGTTTATTGGAGAGAAGTCTACGAAGAAGTAGGTTGTTTATAACGTTGCTTTGAGAGGTCAGGCACGTAGTCAGGTGTAGTGCAGTGGGGCAAAGACGTCGTTCAATTGGCTAGAACAAGCTGGACTGCGTCAGTTGCATCAAGTCTAATGCTCGAGCAAGGTGATATAGCGCCTTAGCCTGATCCAGGCAGGCTTGGACAGTGGGCCCGAAACGCAACGTTCTCTAAATTAGGGGATACGGGAGATGCTTGGGCGATTCGCGTAGTGTTAGCATGTGGTGGCCACATTACAGCTTCGCGGGATTCATTAGGCCAGGACTGTGCAGTGTTGGTTACACACATACAGTTGTAATATCTAGAGGGTTATTGCCTACAGGGCGTTGTGGCTCGACCAGCAGCGAAACGCAATTTCCCGGGGTTTACTGACATAGCATGGGGCTAAGAGTGTTGAGTAGACACTTCTAGCGATTACGGTTTCAGTTTGGCGGTTACATTAGTAGGTTTCAACCCATAATAAAAAGCTGCCTGTTTTGTTATATCCGTGTGGATTGACCGGGTGTTTCGCTTATTCGGTGCCCACAGGGGTTTAGCTCGGCAATGTTAGAACGTTTTTGCGCTGTACATTTGCTACAAGGTTTTGACTTTGACAGAAGCCGAGGGTTCTGAGCAATCAAAGGTCGTCGATAAGGGTTGCTAGATATAGCCTTCCGACCAATGGGAGATTGCATGGGACTTTTATGACACTGGCAAGGGGTGTATAACCTGACAGGAAGTCAAGGTTCTCCATTTCGGATTACGTGTCACACATGTCAGATAGCTTGAGTAGACGCTGGCTTTGTGCTGGCGTGTGCACGGCTGCTCTGGTGGTTGCTGACAATGAAAAGCCTCGCTTTCGATATCTTTTATGCGTCCTTTGTTCCCAGTGGGTTCTATTACGGCTGAGTCTACTTGTCCTGCTTGTAGTATATCCATATCTACATTATAAACCATAGAAGAGCGGGCGGTAGGATTTGCATTTGGATGAGTAATAGACAGTTGTGCTGTCGAAGCTGGTATTGCTTGCGTTGTTCCTTTGTTTGATTTTGAAGCAGGGGATAAAATGAACCTCTGCGGTGGTGTTCTGTTTTGTGTTGAGCAAGGTTGACTAGAGACTATGCAGCTGCCTTAGGAGAAACCGGGTGGCACTAAATCTTTTAGCAAAGTTATGGTTGTAAAAACGTAGCATGATTGATCAAGCTCGGCCAGCGATCGTACGCAAGCGAGTGGCCGTGCCACAACCAGGTGGCACCTTGCAAGCATCTCAAAGTCTATGCAGCACTTTATTGAGAGGTAGTTTGTCTTGTACATTGAGTACAATGGCGTTGCTGGCGCGGCGCATGCATTCCTTGACTTCCTGTGCAATAGTGCTCAGTAGTTGCGAATATATCAGAAAAATTTTCTAAAGTTTGGTGTTTGGTTAATTGGGCAAAAGATGCGAGCTTGTCAAGGGTCTCCGTAATATACACAAGTTGACTTTACCCTTGACTTGCCAGAGCAGAAACCTTTCGGAAGGCACCGGCTAGTGGATCCGAGGGTATAACGTTGCACTCCCGTGTTTGGGGTGGGCTAGCCTTAGCTGTCCAAGGCGTTGCGGATTTCCCCGGCTATTTGACGGTTATGCGAGGCACGCAACTTTTGACAACTGGGTTGTGAATAGCAGATATAAAAACAGATAAAGCACGCTGCTATATACGGGATAAAATAAAAACCTTCAACAAGACAGACGACAGTGAAAAATTGGGTTGGACACTAGTCAAAAAATGAGACACGCGTTTGTGGTAAGAAGGTGTTACTTTAAAGTAACACTAAATGGGGACATAGGCTACTGTATGCAACTCAGAGTATGGAAAGATAGAACGCAACGAAACGCACCGTTGCAAAGCTATCGAAATCTCTGTCAAAGCTGCAAAGCGGAGATCGATGTGTTCCATGACAGCTGCAGAAAATTCATCATAGAAATTTTGGCTTCAGGTTGCGGACAGGGGAGAGATATGTAGATATTAGGCAACAATATGGAGCAGTAGACATTCAAACACCTCGGCTAACGTTGTATGACTAAACGATTGATAAACTGGGAGGTGAAGCATAAAAGACCTTTCGTTGCAATACATCAAGCAGGATTGGTGTAAATAAGTACTCTACTACCTCCGTTTCGCTCCATGCATTGGAGGTCAACCAGATGGCAAATAACTTCACCAACGCATACGACTGCGTCATCCACTTCTTCATGAAGCCAACTTCCTTGAAATCTTATGATTCCAAGTTTCCAAAAGGCTTGAGAAAACATTGATGGATAGTTTCTTTAATTTCCCCATGAGCCAGAGAAAGTTGGTGCTAAACAAAATTTGGATGCTAGATGTCGCAAACGTCTACTTTACGTGCAAATCTTTCTTCAGAACGATGTTTTTTAACAGAGTTATTACACTTCTTAAGCATTTGTTTCCGTTTATTGCTGATAACACAACCGTTCGCAAATGCACGACTTACGAGCGTAGAAACACGTAGCTAGGTTAAACTTTCGTGAGAGTAAATCTGCATTGCGGGACGAATGAGGAATTAAAACAAGAACCAAAATAACAATGTAAGTGGTGAGAACCTGTGTGTTAGTATACTCCAAAGAAAGGAATCGTAGAGCAGGGCAAACTTTGATGGCTGCACCGATGAATTTATCTATCGCCATCTGTGACAACCGCAGCGCCGTCAGGACCTAACAACACCGGCATAAACAAGGTTACATTGCCTCGCCTATTAATATAGGTGAAAGTGTTTGGTATTATAGGGGCCGCAGGAGTAAGCACAACTTGCGTTGAAATCGAGGACCACGCCGATGCTGACTGCAGGTTATTAAACGAATAAATAAATAACTGGTACATTTTCCACCTTGCGAGGCAACCTGTAAATATGTTCAAATGGGTAAAATAAGTATTGACTTGCAGGAATGGCACTGGTAAATCATTTAAAAACGTACGAACAGTAATTTTCTCAGGTTTTACGTATGGACAGCTGTCGAACAACAGTACCATCAAACAAAGTTGGCGCTGGTCAGCGGAAAAAATCAGTGACCAAGGTGGTTGCAAAGCCCAATAACTGGCGACGTGTCCCTGAGTTGACAGTTGCACACCTGAAGCATAAATTTGCTTAAAACAATTGCTTATAAATGAAAGTCAGTGCGCCAGTTAATGCGGTAAAGCAAGAGCGGCTGCTGCTTGTGCGTCACTTATGGTTGCATGGCGGTGGGGAATAAAAGCGTGGGTGGGGAATAGGTAAGATGGACGTCTTCGAGTGTATGAGATAACTCATTTTTCCCAGAGAACATGCCCAATAGCCATCCATCCTGGTGTATGTCATGTGAAGCCTTACTTATGGAAAGATCGCCTCCCTAATGAGTAAATACCGACCCGATTAGTGGAGATATACCAGGCCGGAAATTTGCGCTCTGATATGCAGCTGAGCAAACCGTGCTTGCCAAGAGAGCAAGGATCAGAATAGTGGAATATAGACCTGTCGGAGTCACTGCACGGACCATCAGGTGCCAAACCATGTGAGTAAAAATCACGAAACACGAACTTCTCGGTGGCGCTTGAAGATGCATGATGAAGTGTCTTATAATTAATTTCACCTACTTCTGGTACGTCTGTAAAGTTGTTTGGGTTCAACAGAATGAAATCAAGGTGGCGTTGTCTCATTTTTATTTCTCTTAGGAAGCAGTATGCGTTGGCGTGCGCTCATATAATAATGACTTAAATTTGTCCCAAGCTATTTGAATATTGCCAGTTTCCAAAATTACACAAGGTGTTTCTGTGGCCTTGGCTTTTCTTGCTGTAAAGTCCGCAGGACCTCTTGCTCGGCACAGCGAAGCAACTATATATGCCGTTAGATGCTAGCTGTGCGCCAGGGGCCCAAGTGCTTACTCAGGGTTATTATGCATTTTTACCTTAACCTATGTGTTACTCTAACATTAAAATAATACACAGGCAACTATATTTAAGGAACCGATAATTAAAGCGACCCCATGGTCTCACTTTACTACGGGGCCTCTGTAATCGGCGGGCTTCCGAGGTCCCGCTTGGTTGCGGGTTCCCTCTATGATCCCCAAGTCCTAAGGACCTACGTAATTGTTTATCCACTTATTAGCCTTCTTACTTCTGTCATATAATTCCAGCCTTCATGTTTTCACACCAAAACTGACATCGGTTGTTGCCGATACGCGTGCCTGATATGCAACTCTTTCGTTCGCAATGGACGCGATGCTGACCCTCTGCGTTGTACCATTTGTCGTGTGCTAACCGCTAGAACCGTTAACTAGTTCATGTATGAAAATTTGATCTACTTTTATTGTTTATTCTTCCACGCGAAATGAAGCATAATTATTGGCAGTCCCAATACTATCTACGTGGTGCCAGCTGGGTGATTCGGGTTTAAACCGTTTCAGCAAATAGTTCGGCGGCAGCGTTCCAGGACGTGGTGGGCTTTTGTCTGGCAAGCGTTCTGCGTATAAAAAGCCACTAAATTCTGCTTAACAACGCTATGACGTAATGGATGTGACTTGCCACTAAATAAAGGCACTGCCTAAGCTTACCCTGACAAGCATACCAGATCAACGGACGTCAACCATTTCTTTAGACACCATAGACGGGATTGAACTCATTCAAATGGACAGTAAGATATTTACGAACACATGCGACACGCATACCTGCATATTTAACTTTATGGATCCACGTATACGAAAATCCAATTACGCCTTTCTTGATCAAGTTTTGTACTATTACCATGATCATGCCTTTAATGGCTTGATTCACGTAGCCGGGAATAAACATTTATTTATGTTTATTTCTTTAACATGATGTGGCCTGGAGTTGCAGTAATTTTATAAAACCATGGCTCACAAAGAACGGGGAAATAAATTTGTAGGGCGCAGATTGCCTAATCACATGTTTAACAGCTGCAGTTTAGTGGTACCGTATATCTTTGGAAAAGTTTGTGAACGTAACGCGGATTACTCTGTACGTAATGTCCACATCCGAGGTTTTCAGCCGTTTGCATTTCCCTGGCGCTAGGAATGCTACGTATTTTCGACGGACAGCCATGTATGCAAATGTACACGGTAGGTCAACATGGTCTGTGGATGTATTCATTTTGACACGGTTCGTATAATCTTTCCTATGAACCGAGCCAGTTCAACGGTTAGCAAAACTTAAACAAGTTTGGGTGCATACTGCGTGGCAGGAAATAGCATGACGGCACCACACTGTACGTCCCCGCATACCCACCAGGCAAACTTGGTGGTAGCCATGTGTGCGATTTCATTAACTCAACTTTAGGTTTTCCATTTAAGGGATATACGATTTGAAAAACCACGATAATTACATCAACTTTGACATGTGCTTCCAATATTCCGTTTCAACCAACGTTGTTTCTTTCATGTAAGTCCTTAGGTGAAACGGACGTAGGTACGTGCTTCTCTCGCCGGTTCTTACTATTGTAGGTGGCATTCTGGTATTTTTGACATGGGCTTTCTCGCTCGCAACTACTTTGCGACGTTAAGCGCGCGTGGAAACTCCTTTATAATCGGAAGTATGTGGGACGTTTGCCCGGTGATCACGTTTGAGCCGCGGACCTTCTACTATCCTTCATTCGTAGGTGAGGTTGTAATCCACTAGGGTGACGTTGTACAAATACTTAGAGGAAAAGGTGGCGGATAAAATATGGGGCGCATGCAAGGCATAAGCGTGTGGAAATCCTCGGTAGCAGCTTCGACGTTTGGGTGCAGACGTTCACGCGTAGCCGTTGAAAACTTGCGCCAACTCTTGATAACGCCCATGGACCACGGGCGCAGTTTTGACGCAACAGCGTCGGAATCGCCATTGAGACAGAACGTGCCACGTCATGCTAACTTCGTGAGACTATTCTGGGTGCAGTATACATGAAATCCGTCTGAGACAATCGGTAGGAATACGGCTAATAGCGTTCTCGAACGTCAGACAAGCGTGGTCGCCAGCGAAGATGAAGTTCAAGCGGGCTGCTTTTGAACCCAGGGTGAACCTAGGGCGCTGATCAACAAGATGGTGCAAGGAAGCACGCAAGGCCACTTAAAGAAGCTCAGTAGCAAAACAGCTCAAAACGGCCCCGTAGCAAAACTTCCGTCAGCCATCTTCGGGAATATTAAAGCGCCCATTCAATGAACACCTATTTACCGAATAACTTCACACTGGCAAGTCAACTAGCGTCATCGTTCTAGATAAGTTCGTTACACTGGAACTTCTACATCTGCATATACAGTCGTCTCTTCTTTCTACGAATTCACGCATATACAGTCGTCCTTTTACTTCTACGATATCACCGTTGACCTATGCGTTACTTTTGCACGAACTCACTGTATTGTCATATCACTCTCGAGCGTGCTCTTCAATTATCTTCCAGTGGATTATTCAGGATTCTCATTCCATTATTAGCCGAGGTATGACTACAATATTTGGCTGACTGATTATGTCCTAACAAACGGGTCCTAATCCCACGACAGCCAAATCATTGTTTCACCTTTTCGCCGTTGTACAATTTCAATCATGGACATATAAACCATTTTCTATTGTCACCGTTACAGTTGCCATATAATGTCTGTACAGTTATACGTACTTGATCACATCACAATGGGCGTGCCTTGCATAGTCGAGAATAAAATATTTATTTATTTATTTAATATTCACGGACAATGAGCTCAATAGCAACGCTATCGAACTATCTACAGAGCAGCACAGCTTCAACTTACGCAGATGCAGTATACAAATAAACTGCTAGTGCCGCAACAGAACCATCTGGTGAATGCAAAGTATACGTATTAAAGACAGTAAGGGCGGAATTGACGTACAAACAAAGCCATAACGACAAGCGGAGCTGCGGGCACATCACCGCATTGCTTAGCCTGGTAAATACACTTTGCTGTCAGCGACTTGAGTATATCCAAGTTTAGTAAGTGCGAGAACGTCTGGACGGCCGCCGTCGAAGGAGAGCTGACTTTGCGCAGGTTGTTTCACAGGCCAAGCATATTACCGAAACTCAACTAAAGGGATTTAGCATCGTGAGTAATGGATTGTGCTCCGCCAGAAACAGCCTTAGCAGGACGGAAGTAAGCTCGCCGACGCACTACCAGAAAACCCACAAAGTGGAGACTTTCCTTCCGCTTCACAACGGGCGTTAAAATCTCGAAATGTTTCCCACAACTTCAGCCTCTCTCCAAAGGAGGCGTTGGGTGCACAAAGACACCAGTGCCACGTAGTTTATAGGCGTTGTGTAGAAGACCTTGGCTCCCCTTCGGAGTGGACAGAACAACTGGCAACACACAAAGGCGTGTAGCAGTTCTGAGTGTGACGTTGCAGTGTTTCCTAAGGTAAGGGGTTCGTTGTTCCACGGTTAGACGGCCATTGCTTCATCCTCTTCAATTTACCCTGACGTTCGGTTTACTGGGTTCTCTTACTAAGCTTTTGCGCTATGAGCGTCCAGCCACTTACAAGGTATTTGTTTGCCATTACAACTCCCCTTATCTATTACGATGTACCTACATGCTGGACGCGGAAGCCCACGGATCCTTTACCGGAAGCAGTATACAGACTACTTAGGGGGTTTCCTAAGCCGCAAGTTACCGGGTATGATAATTTTCTGAAGTCACGGTGGGGGTTTGGTAAGTGTGTGCTAAACCCTTGTAGGTTATCAGCACACGCACTTGGGGAGGAACAATCAATGACTCAGTGACAACCATGAAAATATCGCTACATTCAGTATATGAGTCACCGTGACGCGGTTTATTTAACTAACGCTTGGTGGAGTTGGCGCTTCATGTTTTATGTCTGGCTTTTAGGCTCAAATATCGTGGACAATGCAACCAGCAATTATGGCTGCGGTAGAAATAAAAAGGAGGGTTTATAGCACACGACTGAATTCCTAAGTTTGCCTTGAAGTTTTCCCAATGTTGACTCCTTCAAATGTTTTTTGACAAAGGCAAAAGCTCAGTACTCCGGCTCGTTAACATCCAAATCAATCACGCTATCTGTGAGTTCTTTATTAACAACTTCTCGCTAACTGCTATACTGGCATTGGACAGTGAACAAAGAGCTGACGCGTCCGGCTACTGGTCAGTAACTCTCACTGGTTCTCTGCAAAGAAGACCCGAACGATACAAACAGTTCAAATGTAAGCATCGTACCGGTTTAGCAAACACATTAGGGACGTCAGGCTTTCCAGACAAAAAGACTGCTCTTTCGTGGCTTGGGACGCTCAGTACTACATACATCGCAGCCACCACCATTATCGTGTTAGCACTCGCTACCAAATTAAATGGTATACCGCTTCGGCTCCAAGCCGTTACAGGACGGATAGAGCCAACAACTACAGATACCGCATTGCATGTCCACAACCGACTTCGTAATAGGTTTGCAAAGTCTTATATTGCAACAAACAACCAGTGTGTGGTCCGAGAAAGGGCATTGGGAGTTTGGAAAGCCCACGACAACCAGTTTGACAGAAAGGAGTCGGAAGATAACGTGGATGTAAGAACTAAGCCGAAGAGCTGTGAACTGGTTTACGGTGACTAGCAATGCACGCGACGAGAGCAACAGTCGTAATGCCCAAGGGTTACACGTATGGATTGAAATGGGCTCAGCAACTCGTGCCAAGCATCACAAAGCTGGAGTTTACTCCAAGGATGCGACAACAGGTTTCTTGTCAAACAGCAAAGCCGCCGAGACCAGAAAAACCGAAGATCCACTGACAAGTTGGGGTGCACGGAGCAACTCACATGGAGCAAGCCAAGTAAATTAGCATTCACCAAATAAATAAACAACCACAAGCGGCGAGCCGTGGTTGCTTAGCGTCAGGCGACCAACAAGAGCGTAACAACTCAACGCTTCAGTAACAGCAATGGATCAGAAAACAATTTTGCTTTGAGGGATCATTAACCAAAAGCGGGTCTCCAGTAATCAATCTCCACAAAATATCAGCGAAGGCACCGTATGGACCGTGGAATCAACAGTCAGTAATTATGAAACGTTTCTCAGTAACATCTGCTTTCTGCTTCGTAGGCAAAAAGTGGGCTGAGGATGCCAGAAAACTCTTAGTATTACCGACTTAGCTTGTTGTGACATGCTTCCCTAATCCATAACCTTGAGAGACTTCTGCACAGAGAACCTAGTCAAAAAGAGACAAGCTGTTATCCAGCTACGAATTAGTCGCGAAAATCACGAAACCAACCACAACACTGTGGATTTCTGCGTAATGCGGAAAACTCCGGGGGTCCGGTGGAGGCCAATTTTGCTTATCTCCAAACTCAAAACAGCAATTCTGGACTAGGTGTGATATTTGTGAAAGCACGCAGTCTCAGAAACAGGCTGCATGCGATTCCACTCCTTATTTCAGAGAACCGACCGGATATAATGGCGTACGCAGTGGCTTTGCTGTCATCAGAATCGTCGGACTCCGAGGCTCAACTTTCCGATTATCAACTCTTTCGATCTGAGCGCTTCAAGCGAAGATCTGGCGATGGCGTAATCCTTTATGTCAAATCTTACCTCAAAGTTAACGTTCATAAAGTGGACAGCGACAACAATGTTACGTCAGAAGTACTCTGGTGTCGCATTCACGATGACTTCCAGTAGCTGACGGTCGGAATAGGCTGCAAACCACATCAACATATGGCTCCTATCATCTGTACTCAGTCAGTGAAAACGCAAAGGTTACGAACTGTCTGCATATGGGGATTTTAATGCCCCCGACATCAACAGGAATCAACTTCATAGTGAGCTCCATACGGCGTCCTTTGAAGCTCGTCTACTAGACCCAGTCCACGGGTGTAACCACACGCAGCACATCCTAATAACAACTCAGATGCTCGCAGGCCAAACATTTCACCTACTAGGCCTAGTGCCCCAGCTGACGTCTCTGAGCTGACCTTTCTGCATCCGCTGGGCGAGTGTGATCACTCTGTCATCTCCTTCCATTGGACACGATGCCTTACAAGCAATGACCATGGGTCACGTCGTTGCAACTTCTGGTAAGCCAACTAGACCAAACTTAAAACAGCGACAAGCACTTTGGATCGGGATATTCCGCATTCCTTGGACCTCAAACAACATGTCCCAAACTGCAAAGCCGGGCCTTACTCTAAAAGCTTCCTCGGATTGAAAGTGAAAGCAGATCTTCAAAAACGATGGAAACGGTGGAAGCACTACAGGAGCACACAACTCGCCTTGAGCAACTCAGGGCACAAGGCTGTAATGAATCATTGCACCTGAAAAAGCTCAACAAGCGGATCCAATATGAACACAGCCTAACGACATTAGCTAAATTGTCTCAAGAACCACTTCTCATACCTGAAAATTGCTGTCAGGACCGGCAGTGTGATCATCACGCTACTCTCTTAGGAAGGCAATATGTTTCACACTGAGGAAGAAACGGCCAAAGTATTAACTTCGCAATGCGCTTCGGTTTAGGCAGACAGAAACTCTGTCTGCGCAACGTCCCTCTTTTGAGCAAACCGAATTCAACCCTGAGGTAGTGATGAAATTCCTTCTCGAACTGGATATCCGTCCCTTTCCTGGCCCAGCCTAGCTGCATCCGTTATTCGTTAAGATTATAGCCGAAGACATGGCTAAATCCGTCGGCCACATTTTTCTCCGCCCCTCGACGTCGGCTGGTTATCCGCTGACTAAAAGAAGGCGCTGTGATGCCCAACTGCAAGGACAGAGACCGGAAAGATACGACCAGCTAACGCCCAGTCTGCTTGACTTCCTTTGCCTGGAAGACCATGTAACGGATTCTTAGGCGCGTGCTCTAGCTACGCTGTGAAAACTATGACGTAATTTCTGCATCCCAACAGGGCTTCCAGAAAATCACGTTCCTGCGTCTCAAAGTTGCTATGCACCGAATAAGGTTGGGCACAAGCCAAGTATGTCCAAAAACCTACAGAAGTGCTTCTCATCGACTTCAGCAGAGCCTTTGAGAAAGTTCCCCACCAAAGCATGCCGCTCAAACTTCGGGAGATCGGTGTGACGGGCAGTCCAATTCCGGATCGTCACTCCCTAAGGGACCGCTGCCTAAACTTAAATGTCAATCAAATCACATCTGTCCCTGTGGCAATGACATGTGGGGTACCCCAAGGACCCGTACTTAGACCAGGACCTTTCAAAATGTACACACATGATCTGGTTGCAGTTCAAACCGACTTCTTGATCTAGGATGTTGATTTTAAATGCTGGTCAAAAGTACGTAGCCTAGAAGAGGCCGGGAAAATACAAGGGGCTCTCGATACGCGGCAAGCGTGGCCTACCATCGTCATAATATTATTATAAACGTCAGCTAGAGGTGGGAGACACCTCAGTTACCGTGCAGCAATACATAAAAAATGGAAAACAACTACAACAGTTGCATGCCAGCTGAGCTAGCAGCAACAGATAGGCATTGTTTTGTTAAGCTGCCAGCCGGCTACTTAGGCAAAAAGCGAAAGTATTATGTTTTACGCTACGAAATGAAATCGTAGGTGGAGGAGAGGCTAAAAGGAGTGGGAGGGGCAAAGAAACCCACAGCATGAACGCCAATGAGGTCGGCTCCTTGCCATGTCAGCAAGTGTATCCAGCCAAACGTGTTCACCGTCTTTTGGACCCCAACCAGGGCGCCGTGACGCTCCAACCGAGGTTATCTCCGATGTGAGGGCCTTCATTCCCCTGGACCAAGGCATCGCTTAGCCACCCCTCCTCTTCCTCTATCCACATCCCAGGTGAACAAACAACGCACGTCATGGAAGCCGGTGGACTGGCATGCGCAACACGTGACCCAGCCATCGGAGCCTGGTGAGTGAAATGACGTTGCTGAGTGCTTCAGTTCCTTTTTCTGTGCCGTAAACAAGGCGTCCAACAGGCCCGTTAATTAAGTGGTGTTCTTACCAGAAGTGAGCCAAACTGCGAAGGCACCGATGGTCGAAAGTAACTAGCCTCTTCATGTCCGTCGATCCTAGGGGCCAGGTTTCGCAACCGAACAGTAGAGTCGAACGTACCGCTGCATTGTAAACTCTACCCTGCAAGGCTAGAATAATGTCGCGCCGCCGCCATAGGTGGCGTAGGTTAGCAAAAGCACCTCGAGCTCTTACTAAACGGTTCGTGATCTCGTCTTCGATCCCAAGGGCGCTGATACAACTTCCCAGGTAGTTTAATTTTTAAACGACTACTAGCTGGTCCCCACATAGGGTCAGCGCAGGAGGCGATCCCTGTCAACCTTGGAGGAAAGCATTGCACTTCGCGGGTACAAAGCAAAGCACGAAACGGCTGACAGCCAGTGCCAACCTGTCCAGCGTGGTTTGGCATGTCTGGAAGCTGTGACAGATGAGGGCAATATCGTCAGGATACTCCGAGTCAAGAAGTCGTCCTTCTGGGAGTAGCTCTACGCCTTCCAAGTCATGTCCTGTAAATGCGATCTCCATGACTTTGTCAATAGGGAAGTTGAAGAGGAAAGGTGACAACGGGGATCCTGGTCTCCCACCGCTGGTGACATTCAAGTGGGACGACAGCCTGCCGTAAGCCCCTCACTCTTCCCGTGTTACAAGCAGATAATGATTGGATAATGTTAACATATTTCTCGGGCACACCTTTCTTGAGTGGACCATTCCAAAAGGCACATCGATCAACAGAAACGATGGCAACTTTGACAGGGGGTTGAGGAACACAACTACGGTGGGCCGCTAGTATGTGTGACGGTGCTGCAACAACTGACGCAGTGAAGAGTTGGTTGATGCAGCCAAGACCCCGACGAACCCCGGCTTGCGCCTCGCGAAGTCTGATTTCACGATCGTCAGGCAGTCTTTGAAGAGTTATGGAGACGCGTGCTTTAAAGGCGATGAAGAGCAGGCTGATTCCTCTACGGTTGCCGCATTCCGAAAGCGAGCCTCCTTTGGAAGATGGGAACAATAACGGAGCTGCTCCAGTGAGGTGGTACCGTTTCAAGCTCCCACTGACTCACTAGTAATTCATGTAAAGCATCAACAAGGGTAGAGCCTCTGAACCTGAAGAGCGCCGGAGGAAGATGAGCTGGTTCCGCGGCTTTGTTAAGCACAAGCCAAGCCGGTGCTCAACGCTGCATCGTCACCGGGTAGGCGCAATGGAGAAACTACTGCATGCATCACCTGAAGGGGATGGCAGTGTGAGCACAGAGCTCGGGTCTTGCAAGCGGGTCTCCGATAAGCGGCAGATATGGATGGGGAGGGTCTCCAATGTTCGGGCAAGTGACGCCTGTTGACCGATCTGTAACAATGTGCGTACATTGAAGCATGCCAATCTGAAGGAGGATCGAGGGCTCTAAACAGAAGCCGACGAACTGGAATGAACCGCTTGGTTGGACAAGGGCTTGTCGACAGGAGAGGAGGGGCGCTCCTCGTTGGCATGTGTGTTGAACTTAGAAGCTAAATGCCTAGCAAAGTATGTTGGGGTAGGGCCAAGCATCAGGGTTTGTAAACTGCAGGACATAAGTGAAGTTGGGACGGGACGGGTTAGAGTGAAAAAGCGCAAGAGGGTGAATAAGAAGACGGGAAGACTTGAGCAGTTGTACCCGAACCCTATCCACCCCGCTTGACGCAGCAGATAGGGCACCGTTGATTATCCTCTGCGGTGGCCAGTGCATCAGAAATTTGTTTGAGGAAAGATTCATTGTATTGCGTGGGCAGGATACTGTCCGGTTGCCCAGGCCTAGAAAGGTGAACGATTAGGATTCTCAAACAAAGCCTTTGGTTCAAAAACCTCACCACAAGGCAGCGGGTTTGGCGTTGGGCTACATGAAGTCCGTTTTGAGGAATAAGGAGCCACCCTCCTTCCAACCCCCAACATGAAGGACCAAGCGGCTGAGATTTTCTGGCCTCTAACTATTGACCAATCTGGTATGAGTGACGCTGAAGGTACAAAAATGCACCAAACAGCATAGGTCAATGGATCGCTGAGGCACACAAACCGTTCGCGTCAAGGTAATGTCCAGCCTCATTACGATTGGCGTGGTCTACCAAATAACGAGTACCTGTAAATCGCGATAAATGCGCGAATTTCCCAATCGGTAAAGCTGATCCCTACGGCACATACCACACTGGTTGTCTTTTCTCAAAAACACCAATATAACGGAGCTCGGGGTCATCATATCCTGACTTTAGGGCTTCCCAGGGCACACCGAAGTAGGTCGCGGCTACAAAGATTTCTAGGTGCTTGAGAAGGTCCTTCTCTCTAATTACTCCTGAAATCTTCCTGTAGCGAGAACGACACGACAGGGGGGTAAAAGTTTATTGCACACCAAAAATTGGCACACCCGGGTCTCACGTGCGCCATCGAATATCGACTAGATTTCCATCCCACAACGCAACACAGGTACGGATGTTAGAGACGAGCCAGTCCTTTTGCCTCGGGAGCTCTGACTTGGAAGACCCGCCTTCCTGTTTCCGCCTCGATCTCCACTTCTCTGTACCCGATTTGGATCTGTCAGGAGTCGTTCGAGAGCTCTCGACTTGCTTGTTCTGGGCCGTGTCAATCGGCTCGGCCTCAGTCCTGTGGGCCGCGCTAGCGGCGTATATGTCTGATTTATTGCGCTGTCCACATATTCCCGCTCCGTAGTTCCGGGTCTGGGCTCGTCGCAAGCCCTCCTTCTCGATCCGCTCTCAGCTACCTCCGAAGAGCTCCCCCGAGGCATTCTTGGAAGCGGCCCCTCTACACCCGCCCCTCCTCGAGGATCTTTCTTCCTCTCGTACCATGGTCGCAGGAGAGCAGCATTCACCCAACGTTTCATTCCTCCGCAGTCGATTAAGAAGTTGCCCGCTTTCTGGTCGATACTGGTGTAGGGGCCTTTCCAGCGTTCTCTGAACTTGCTTGCACCCGGCCCGTCATGATCCGGCCGATCGTTGTTTCGTAACTTGACTCGATCTCCAATCCTGAATGGCCTCCACTTATGAGCCTCGTGCCTGGTGCCGTAATTTCACTTATTCCGCGCTTGTCGAGCTTTGGTTTCGCTTCTAGCTTTCCCTCGCAGTCGCACTTGATGCCCAGCTGGATGTTTCCGCTCACCCTGGTTCGGTAGGCAAGTATCGAGCGCAATCCGTGGTTCTCTGCCGAACAGTAATTTGAATGGCGAGACCTTGGTGGTTGATTGCACGCTGGTCCGATACGCGATCAGAACCTGAGGCAAAGCATCTTCCCATGCCAACTTCGTGCAGTTTATCCACGTCTTCATTGTCCGGTTGAACCGCTCGGTAAAGCCGTTGGTTTGTGGGTGGTACGGTGAATCTCGCCCTCTTTGGATGCCCTACTTGTCCAACGCTGCCGTAAAGGCTTTTGACTCGAAGCAGCGTCCTTGGTCCGTGATGGTACAATGTGGGATCCCGTACCTTGCAGGCACATTGAATTCGAATACTTGCGACACTGTCTCGCCTGTTTGGTCCTTGATTGGTGTGGCTTCCACCCATCGAGTGAAGTGGTCAACCATCACTAGAATGTATCTGTTTCCTGTTCGACTCACTGGTAAGGGCCCAAAGACGTCCAGTCCCCAACACTGAAGTGGCTCACCAACCTCCATCGATCGCATCGGCGGTCTCGGGGAGTCCATCTCCCGACTCGTTTGGCAGTTTGGGCACCCCCGAATGTATGCCGCGACGTCCTTCCTCATGGTTGGCCAAAACACTCGCCTCCGCAGCGATTCAAAGACCCGCTCGAATCCCATATGGGCGCCATCATGAGTTATACGCATCACACGTTCTTGCTGATTTGGTGGAACAAAAGGCACTTTCCGTCCGTCAATCGCCACCACCACGTTATCGTTTTTGACCTTCAACCTGTCCCAGATCTTGAGGAGTTCCTCCACCTCCTCCGATGTAGCCTCCGGTTTGGTGCCAGCCTGTAAGTGAGAGCACAACGCATTCACGAATTCTTCTGTCATTTGATCTCCCAGCAGGTTCCTCTCCCCCATCGCGATCGCAACCACCGGTATGGCATTGTCGGGCATGATGTCGTCCAAACACGGGCGTGACAACATATCTGGCAATACATTCTGCATCCCATCCACGTGCTCAATGATGAAGTTGAATTCCTGCAATTGGTAGGCCCATCGCACAAGCCGTCCCCGCGGGTCTTTCGCCGTCATCAACCACGAGAGCGGTTTGTGGTCAGTGACGACCCGGAATTCATTCGCTAGTAAGTAATTTCTCCACTTCTCCAACGCCCACACGATGGCCAAGCATTCTTTCTCCGTTGTCGAATACTTCTGTTCCGCCCCCGTCAGCACTCTGCTCGCGTACTCCACCACCCCAGCCGGTTGAGACAAAACCGCACCTATTGCCACGTTGCTTGTGTTGACAGCCACAGTGAACCTCTCACCAGGATTGGGTAGCCGTAGACATGTCAGGGCTTCTGCTATGCATGCCTTTTGATGGTGAAAGGCTTGAACCGCTGCAGCTGTCCATACGAACGGCACGTCCTTGCGAAGCAGCTTTAACAACGGACTGACCTCTGCGAACTGGGGCACAAACTTTGAAGCATATGCCACCACTCCCAAGAACAAACGGAGCTGACGCTTGGATATTGGTTTTGCGAATCACTTGGTCGTCTCGCGTTTCTGCGGAAATGGATGGACTTGATCATTGCGCACGATGTGACCCAAGCATACAATTGACTTTTGGGCAATCTGTGACTTTTTGCGACTGAGTTTCAGACCAGCTTCGTCCAGTCTCTGCAGTACTGCTCCAAGTCTGGTCACATGTTCCTGTTCCGTCTCAGAGAAGACGATGATGTCATCATCATAAACAACCACGCCTTGCAGGTTCGCCAGGATCATCAGCAGCAAACGCCTGAATGTAGCTGAGGCGTTGCACAATCCAAACGGCATTCTCAAAAACTCATACTGCTGGCCATTGACACTGAAAGCCGTCTTGTGGCGATCTTCTTCTGCGATCGGCAGTTGCCAATATCCCTAGCGGAGATCAATCAGCGATATCTGCTTGGCACTGTGAAGGCTTGAGAAAATTTCTTCCATCTGAGGCATCGGGAATGCATCCTTCACAGTCACCCTGTTTAGTTCTCTGAAATCGATGCAACTTCGATAGGTTCCGTCGGCCTTCTTCGTCAATAGCACGGATGATGAATACGGGCTGTGCGTTCGCCTGATGATTCCTTTCGATTCCATCTCGGTCACCTGCTTCTGTATCTCAACCAGGATGTTCTGTGGAATTAGTCTGAAGATTGGCTGGCATTGTCCTCCTGGGATCAACGGTATTCGGTGTCCAACCCAATTGCAAAATCCGTAATCATCTTCCGCGTCTGTGAATAAGTGGGCATACCTGCTCAGTACGTTGCGTATTGCACGGTGCTGACAATCAGGCACGGCTTTGAGGGCACCCACCCGGTCGGTTCTCCCCTTGTTTATCTCGATCGTATTGTTAGCCACGATCACCACATCGTTTTTCAGGGCAATTGTGACACGAGCCGTTTCAGGATGTCGGTTCCGATGATGGTTTCGGTCGTCTCCTCCACGATGAACCTGTCATGGCTGATGAGCGTTTCTCCTATCCTGATTCGCAACTGCTGCGTGCCCGTCACTTTCAAAGAATGTTTGCCGACCGTCTGCAACGTGATTGAAGATGGGTTTACTGGAACCCCGTTGAACCTCTTCGTAATTGACACTGCCGCTCCTGTGTCTACTATGGCTCGGACAGACACACCTTCTATAGTTACCTGGAGGACTGGTACTCGCCACCGACTCGACATGGATAGAGAGAAACAACGGGGCACATTGACGTTGGTGCAGAATCTCGCCACATGACCACTCTGGTTGCATCGGAAACAGCGGCGACCGTTCCGGATTACCCGTACATTGCGTTGTGAAGTGGTGCTTGAAGACTCTATCGACAACAGCTGCTCCACCATGTCGGATAGGCGATTTACTTTCTGTTCCAACTCAGCATGCTGGATGCTTCTCACTGTCACTCGTTCCGACAAATTCTGGACGACCGTCACCAGATCCAATGCTTTGCTGTCCCCCACCGTGGACGACAAATTCACCTGATCACGGAGTGGATCGGGCAGACTTCGGATAAACTGCTGTTTCGGTAAGCGCTCTCTTGCGTTGCCCTCTAACTGGAGGAGCCCAATCGTTAGGTGTCTGTCCAGCTGCTGGAAAAACACCATCAAATCCTCCTGTTCGTCCTATCTAACTGCGTCAAATCTTTGCAGTGCTCGTTCTCCCTCCAGATCCTTCCCAAATTCTGCACACAAGGCAGCCCTCATCTCAGCGAACGAGCAGCCGGGATTGGCCTTCCGAGTGAGCAGATACACCGCCTTGGCTCGTCCACTCAACCGTGTGCCCAAAGCGATTAGCAAGTTTGCATCCCCTTCACACCCGTGCAAGCCGCAATTCCGTCGAACTCATCGAGCCAGGCCTCCATGTCACCGGCCGCAAATGGCTCAAACCGGGTCAACTCCACCGCGATTGGTCACGGCCCCAGTGTAGCGCGAACGACACGACAGGGTGTAGACGTTTATTGCACACCAAAAATTGGCACACCCGGGTCTCACGTGCGCCATCGAATATCGACTAGATTTCCATCCCACAACGCAACACAGGTACGGATGTTAGAGACGAGCCAGTCCTTTTGCCTCCGGAGCTCTGACTTGGAAGACCCGCCTTCCTGTTTCCGCCTCGATCTCCACTTCTCTGTACCCGATTTGGATCCGTCAGGAGTCGTTCGAGAGCTCTCGACTTGCTTGTTCTGGGCCGTGTCAATCGGCTCGGCCTCGGTCCTGTGGGCCGCGCCAGCGGCGGATATGTCTGATTTATTGCGCTGTCCATATATTCCTGCTCCGTAGTTCCGGGCCCGGGCTCGTCGGAAGCCCTCCTTCTCGATCCGCTCTCAGCTACCTCCGAAGAGCTCCCCCGAGGCATTCCTGGAAGCGGCCCCTCTACATTCTGACCTCCATACACCGCATGCGTAAGACCCAAACTAGCATATGAGCAGCCAAACGATTTTCCCTCTTTGAGTTAGAGTGCTGTTTGATAGAGTACTTCCAGAGGCGTAGCTCAAAAGCAGACATCGGGCTACGCCATCTTCTTTACCCACTCCAACTTCACCAGCTGAACGTGTTTCCCATGGAGTTCAGCCGTAGGCGCGATAATCTTATCTACACAGGCAGCATCTTCTTGGTAGACTCGGAAACGAGCTACTGCAGTTCTTAGACCCAACGACGACTGCTCGACACGAGGTAAGAAATGGAAGCTGTGCAAACCACTTAGGCTGCAAGCTCGGTTAGACCTCACCTTGTTCGTCCGGGTGGTAAATGAGTGGAACAATTTATCTAAGGAAATGGTTGACGCACCTTTGGCGGAATGTTTCAAGAGGCTTTTAGACAAACCCTTAATGCAGTGGCTGGAATCCTGCTGCTTCCGCTGCGACGGTGACGAGCAGTCGAGGCAAGTCGTCACAGCGCTACACCCAGCTAGTCACTAGTGAATGGGAATCGACGTAGCTCACAAGGTTTTCCCCTTCTACACTTTACTATCCAATGGACCAATGAACCCATGAACCGCTTTGCGTCATGGCTCCAGCATAGATCTAGGCTGGAGTTAACGGCCAGTTTTCGAAAATCAGCTTGCGCCTGCTTGAAATAAACTGCCTTCTGCTCTATTTGCATGCGAAACGGTGGAGGAATTTAAACCTAGCATAGACGAAAATTGGCTTGCCCTGTTTCCCGAATTACCTTGAGCTTCAGAGACTGCCCCTAGGCGCAGTACTTTACGCTAGTGTGTTGTTCTTCTTGCACTTGTTTCTGTTTTTCCCAATATGGTAGCAATAACATTCTATCAAGCCACAGTGCTCTGGGCTCTTTTGCGTTTACTGGCACACCCAAAGGGAGGTTTGTTAAGCGGACGCTTGGTTTGTCCCTGGATTCTATGCAGTCCTCTCCTTTTGGGTCATTGGATAATTGGAGGATTGCGAGCAGAAGGAAATTCCTTTGTCGGCGCCTTCACTTCCCGCTCCCTGCGGACATGGCGGTGGCCATTTCGGAACAAGAGTCCGCAGAGAACCACTGTACCTGTATTAGAGGCAGCAGCATTCCTGCGCACTGAGTTGAAAAGCTCGCGGTTGTATAAAACGTTCCTCTGTCTCAGCATCAACGATAGGCTCCGGCCACCGGTTCCAAACCTTCCCTGCGCGAGTTTGTAATGCCAGGTTGAGCCGCACATGGAGATTCTTCACTATGAAGAGGTTCAAGCGGTGGACTCGTATCGAAGTAGTCCTGTAACTCGCACCCCAGTTCTCCTCTGAGAATACGTCTTGTAAGTATCAAATTAACGCGGTGACGGCGGTAACCTAGCGATAACTAGTTAAGTCGTTGAAGTCGAAGTGGACAAGAGTGGTCTCGCAACTCAGGAATGGATTTGGATCCACGCAGTTGAACCGTCCCTCCCATGTCACCTTCGCATTTGGGGCGAGGATAGGAAGCGGGTGGTCCATATTCCAGAATCGGGCGTACATGCGAGCCAAAGAGGAGTCGTAAAAGCCCCGGGGGCAGTGGAGAAAATCTCTTCGTATAGTATTGAGCATCCTGTAGGCCGCGCGACCCGCTTCTCGGTGTCTAGAAAAGGTTTGAAGTCTGATGGTACTATTACTCCGCGATCCTTCTTTTGGGTTTCGCTTCTGAGCAAGAAACATCTAATGTGGCAGGTTCCAAATGTGTTAGATGAGCCAACGGGGAGAACAGAGCATTTAGCACGGTTTACGGACAACTGCCACTTAATCGACCAATAGTGCAGCATATCGATCGTAGATTATAATCTCGCTACGTCTCCCAGGCTGGCTACTTCCATCCACAGCCTTAGGTAGTCAGGGTAGATTTGGCAAGCCATCTGAAGTGTGACCGGCAAGTCGTTGATGAAGATATCGAAGGTACGGGACCGAGGACAGAGCTCTGTGGGACCTACTCATCTTGGAACAGGAGCAGAAAATATGTCCTTCAACTTCGCTTGCATGGAGCGGTCGATAAGGATGTCAGAGCTGCAAGATAGGAGGTTCCCAGAGATACGATTCCTTGAAGTTTGAACAGAAACCGCTCAAGCGGAAATTTTCAAAAGCTTTGCAGATGTCAACAAACACAACCCCCAAGCGGTTGCAGGAGTCTAGCTACCTTACCCAAGTCTCTTTAGCAACGAGCAAGTTTGAGGTTCCGGATGGTGCTTTTTGAAACCTATGCTGGGTATAAGTAATGATATTCTGTCCCACAAGATGCAGATTAATAGCCGTTTTGGGAGCTGCTCCATAACTTTACACACTATTGACGTCAAACAGATTGGACGATAATCGGTCGGATAACGTCGAATCCCTCCTTTGTAGATGAGTATGCCGATACGTACTTTCCAAGCTGACTGAAGACGGCCAGTTGCTAGTGAGTGCCGAAATGCTTGATATGGGTGAAGCTATCTATCCTGCTACATTACTGAGGAAAAAAGAATGCACTCCATGAGGGCCAGGATAGCTGTAGGGATCTAACCGAAGCAATAGTTTCATCACAGTATCAGTGTTAATATTTACTTGGGCCAACGAATATGAAAAGGTGTATACGGCTCTGTCAATAACTGGTGTTTCTTTTGCGTAAAAGGAAGCGTATTGCTTAACTAATTGACTGGCGTTCTCAGCGTCCTCGTAAAGTGAAGCATGCTGATCACAAGAACACAAAGCATGGACGCCTTTACAAAGATTTAGTGCATATTTTCAAATAAGAGTAGAGCATTATAGGCGCAGTTCTGGGATGTTGCGCCTGTGATAGTTCATATTGTCTGTGTTTCTGACGTTTCACCGCGACACAAACCTAGCTGGCAGTCTTGTACTCAGAGAAGTCAGATCCTGCTTGAGATTGTCTAAAGCGGTCCCATAAATTGCGCCTGCTATTAATATTTGACCTCCATTCTAGAGCCATCCAAGGTGGACTTCTACTGAAGGCCTTTCGAGGGGAGGAGGGAACGACCTGCTCAGTTAGCGACGTCCTTTCAGAGAGTACAAGCTTCCACGCGTCGTCGCGGGGAATGTGTTCAGGCATGCCCCAATCCATAGCGCTTGCGGCCGTTTTCTCACGGAGTGGATCGGCACGCCAAAAATTCCGTCGGTGACCACTGTGGCCATGGATCATGAGACCGCGAGCCCCGTTGAATGAAACGACACTATGAACCTCTAACCTATCGGTTGAAGAACGGTTTGGTTAGTGACATCCGAATCTGCCGAGGAGAGCACCAGACCTAAGATGTGTGGAGTCCGCTCTAAGCAAATACGAGTAAGTGTCGACATGTTGTACGACGTTGCAGTCGAGAGGGGTTTCAAGCAACTTGGCATCGAAGGAATCAGCTCAGCGATCACAAAGAAGTAGGTCCCAATCGATATCCTGTGCATTGAAATCCAAAAGGTTAGACGATCCTTGCGCCCACCGCGCGTTCTTATCTAGTCCAACAAGCGCGCTCCGGAGCCCGATAGTGCTCTGTGGACCACACCGATCAAGAGGCACCAGCAGCCGTCATGAACACGGCACCGAGCGGCTTGGAAATTTTTACTATGGTCACTGATAGCTTCGAATAAATGTGCTTTGAGATCTGTCCCCTAGTAGAGTATTACTGCACCACTTGAGCTCACCCCGTGGCGGTCGGACCGTAGGTGGTGCTACCCAAAGGCAGCCACTTCCGAGGGCGTGATATCTGAGAATAGCCAGGTTTCGGTGAAGGGCATCAGGTCTGGACGAGTCTCCGAGGTAAGCAACTGAATTTTATTCCGCGTATTCCTTAGACGGGACACACGGGCGGTTAGTACGCGTAGTCCGGTTTTCTGCTTTACCGTCTGGAGGTGACGAGAATCCGCATCCAGCTGGCTCCTGTGGTCTTCCCAACTACGCAAAAATCCACTTTGAGGGGGCAAAACTTGGAGGAGTTCTCCTGCCCTTTACCGAGGTGGAAAGCACAGACAATGTGTATTCGCTGTTCGCCAATATCAAACAGTACAGAAATCATCCACTCGAGCAGTATTTGTTCCTCCAACCTCCTCTCCTTTGAGGTAGCCTCTTCCGATTCGGCCGCGTTCACGATGATGAGACAACGATCACTGGATGGTTGAATGCACTCTGAGATTGGTGCCTTACGGGATGCTGTATTTATTTTATCACTTTTTCCAACTCAGAAAGTCTGTTGAGAACTATCTTCATTTGTTCCTAAGAAAATAGAAGCTCAGGCTTATACAAAGACTTAGTCCTACTTTGGGAGCCATATGTGGCTGGGCTTGGGCCACCAAAGGCCAAGGTCACTTTCTCCTTCAGTACGACAGCATATGACTGCCATAGGCTCACTAAGCTGGATGTGTGTTAATTGCTCAGAATGAGAAGTAGACGGGGCTGAGGTGGCCGCAACTTTTGGAGCGTCGCTAGATGAGGCCTTGCTGCACTTTATGGCATGCCTAGCACAAGTAGCTGAAGCACGTATTTCAGGAGGTTGATGTGGCGGACGCTTTGCCAACGCAACAGCATTGATGCCATATCAACAACTCCGCAGAAACCCTTTGTGCTCGGCTTAGGTCTTGAATAGTGGTTCAGTAAGTTGCGAGCAACGTTTGTGACCACATGCCCAGAGGTTGCGGGCAATACATTGAATACGCTTAGTCACCACGTTCACACAACGCAAACACTGTGAGTTAGACATAAGCAACTGTTCTTAGAAAGCATTTGACAGTAGACAACATTCGGCACGTCTCTTCAAACAATTGGATTCACGTTACTTCACCTAAAAAGCTCGAGCAGTATAGGACGCCAGAAAAGCGAGTTAACGCAAAGCATTCTCATGAGCTTCGTGTAGTCCTCTCAACCCCGAAGGAACCCAAAGCGTTAATGCGCGTTGCATACAAACTCAAGGGTAGTAATGTCAGCGTTCAGCCGGACCTCCCACTGGCAGATCGACTGAAGTTAAAGGAAGCCATCAAAAGCCTCAAAAGCAGGCGGGCGGCTGGTGAGCAAGGCCTCCGTCTTGTGGGTTTTCAGGTGGTCAGCCGGAAGTCAAATTCTGCCCTACCAGAACCTCTCCTGGTAGCGTACGACCCAGGGCTGGTCGTGCCGAGTTCCTTCGGGTAGTGCTTAGTAATGTGCGTAGCCTAAGGAACAAGGTACACGAGGTGGGTCTACTTGTAGACAAATCTCGTCCCGACATACTTGCTATCACCGAAACGTGGCTGTCCCCAGATATCACAGACGGTGACGTTTTCCTGGCTACGCACTGCTTAGATGCGATCGCTCCGTTGGCCGCCAAGGTGGGGGCGTCGCTCTTTATGTGAGTTGTAAACTCGATGTGTTGAGGACTTGGGTGTTCCAGTCGCCGGATCAAACTGTTGAAGCCCTCTCGGCTATTGTGTGCACTTCCTCTGCTCAGTTTACAGTTGTAGTGGTATATCGAAGTCCTGGTAGTATTTCCAGGGAGGTTATTGAATTTATTCGTACTCAGGCTGCCAATAGGTGTCTAATACTGGGTGACTTCAACCTCCCTGAAGTCTGCTGGGCTGATCTATCTTGCAGTTCGGCGGTGGGCACTTTCGGTTCGGATCTCCTTGAGCTAACATTGCAACTGCCTTTGCATCAGTTCGTGGACCTCCCGACTAGATATATGCGCAACCAAATTTTGTCTACCTTGGATCTCATTTTTGCGAAGTCGCACGATTTCGTAAGTGGTATTACCTACGACTGTCCTCTAGGAGCCAGTGACCATGTCTGCATATCCTTTCGATGTGCTCTAACTAAGTGTCATCAAGCTACCGCTGAGGCATGTCCAAATATTTGGTGGGCAGACTTTAACGCAATACGAGCCAAAGCTTCAGTTTTGCGTTGTGCGATCACCGTGGCTGACACCATTGAGACAGCCTGGGAGAAATTTAAGGCAAACCTCACCGAGATCTCTGCTCCCCACATCCCATTCACTAAGAGAAGGGTGACACGGGCGCAGCCTCCATGGATAGATCATACAGGTAAATACCTGCTCAGGAAGCGCTCTAAGTGCTGGCGAACTTACCAAGCGGCTTCATCAACCAGCACCTACGAAAACTATCGAGCGGTTAGAAATAAATGTAAGCACTCTCTTCGTCTTCCGTACGAGGAGGATTTGGCTAACGCAGCTGTAACAAACCCAAAGAAGTTCTTTGCTTACGTAAAGAGACGTAGCGGTACAAACTCGTCTATACCGGCTTTACTACGAGCGGACGGGACCCATGGGCATGCCTGTATACTTAGCGAACAGTATACTGGTGTCTTTTCTCATGAGGCCTCTCTACCTCAAGTTGAGCTGGTCACTAAAGTTCCGGAGGATTCTTGCCTAACTGAAATAAGCATAACGGAGACACAAGTCTTCGGGCTATTGCAAGGGCTAAATCCTTCCAAAGCCGCTGGCCCTGATTCAATTCATCCGAAGCTGATGCATGAATTGGCCGCTGAGCTAAGTGGCCCTCTGACATGCATGTATACAATATCACTCGACAGCTGTGCCTTAACTTCTGAATGGAAGAAGGCAATCATCTGTCCGATTTTTAAGGGCGGGGACAGAGTTCTGCCCGCGAACTACCGGCCTGTCAGCTTAACAAGCGTAGTAGTTAAGTTGTTTGAAAAATTGGTCAGGGATTCGGTGGAGAATCACCTGATTAAGTTTAACCTTCTCAGTGCGGCCCAGCACGGATTCCGTAAGGGATTTTCATGTCTGACAAATTTGCTTGTAGCTCGTGAAAGCTGGGTTGAGGCAGTAGACAACGGTCACGCCATCGACGTGCTTTTCGTTGACTTCTCGAAAGCCTTTGATACTGTCCCACATCAACGACTCTCATTGAAGTTGAGATCGTATGGGATATCTGGAGCCGCCCTTAAATGGGTTTCTGCTTTCCTAGAGGGCAGAGAACAGTGTGTACGCGTGGGGCGTAGCCTTTCGCTTAGACAAGCTGTTCTTAGTGGCGTTCCGCAGGGCTCGGTTCTAGGGCCGTTGCTTTTCGCAATTTATGTCAATGACCTACCCCAGGAGCTTGGAGTACCGTCGCTATTGTTTGCTGATGACCTCAAGCTCTGGAATGTTGTGGATATCCCTGGTGGCTCTGAGGCACTTCAGAGTGCTTTGGATAGGCTCTGGGATTGGTCGACCTTATGGTTGATGCCCATAAATCAGGCGAAATGTTCTGTCCTCCGCATTGGAGGTGCTAGTCCCCCCACGCGCTATGTAGTTGGTGGAAGTGAACTCCCTGTTGTCATTCAGCAGGTTGATCTAGGTATCACCCATACCTCCTTGCTTCACTCTGGGGAAAATTGGAGGAAGGCTGCTTGTAGAGGGTTCCGTATGATGTGGTTTATTCGCCGCTCCTTCGGTGTCCTAACGGCCAATATCTTTGTGAAGCTGTTCTCAGCTTTCGTGCGACCTCACTTAGAGTACTGTATCCAGGCTTGTCCACCTTGTATTGTAAGGGACAAAATGGAACTGGAGAGGGTTTTGCGAGTGGGTACAAGGTTAGTGCAAGGATTACGGGGGCAAACGTATCCCGAACGTTTGCTTAGCTTGGGTATGTACTCAATGCACTACCGCAGAATTAGAGGAGGCTTGATTCTCACTTACCGTATCTTAACGGGTAAGATTGGTCCAGATTTATCCTGGCTATTTAGTCCCGCCAAGCTGCCTAGTCTCCGAGGTCACCCGTTGAAGCTGCACAAACAACGTTCTGACCGGGTAAGGACGGAAACTCGCTTGTCGCGTCGAGTTATTGAACGTTGGAACTCGCTTCCAGCGCACGTGGTTAGGGAGTCTACGGTAGAGGGTTTCGAGCGTCAGTTAGATGCTCTTGGGTGGCAGTACCAAACCTTCCCCTTCTCCTAACCGACTTGTATCTTCAACTTTCCCTTCGTTCTTTTTTAATCTTCTTCTCACCTTGGTATTATCATTATTTAGCTGACGTTCCTCCTCTTCTTTTCTTAACTTACCCCTCACTCTTTTACTTCACATAAACCGGCCCGCAGGGACTGCTGGGCAGGAAAATGTGGGCAGTAATTGGTTGGACAGGGTGTGATGCGGTCTTTGTTTTAGGCTTTTCAACATCTCAAGCAGACCTGTCAATTCCCGATCCAACGATACGCAAAAGAAGGAACATTCACGGGATTATCCTATCGTTCCGGTCCCAACTGAACTTGAACTTGAACTTGACTTCACCTTAAATGTTTCTAATAACGCACAACCCGATTTGCCCCGATGCAAAAATCACAATGAAATAATGCGGACACTTTGATCAAATTGCATTTGTTCAGCAACCTAAAATACCTTATTCAGCATTCATCTGCATTTAGGAAAAAATTTTAACAACCGGATACCTCTTATTTTAAGCCGAAGTTAAATTACTAGACCAATTACTTTATTTTGTTCATCGGAGGAAAAATTCGAGTAGTTGAAATGCAGTTTACGAGTTTGTTTTGCTACATCCATGGTCTTGGTAGAGGTCGCTGGTACTCGAGCACTCTGCGTCTGCGGTACTGCCCGCGCTCCTGATGCGGTCGGTCCGTCGATGCGCCGCGCTGTGATGAGTAACACATTAAACTCCATCATGCTGATTCTTAGAACCGGATTGGATTCAGCGCAAAATGTGAGTCAGAGTTCTCCTATGGGGTTCCTGATAATGCTGCCAATCCCCACCCGGATTTCAGCATACTACGGCTTGTCCCACCGCATCTCTCACATGTTGCGTGTTTCCTCTCTGGTTCTTGGCACGCTAGATTATTTATAAAACAACAGGATCTGACTGTTCATGGCAACTGCTCCTGCAGCCGATAATTGATCATGTTCCATCACCCACAGAAATCCCGATAACACCAACAGACGGTCGACTGTCTCATTTCCGTCCGCTTTTTGTAATCGATGCGTGTAAAACAACAAGCAATTGACACCGTCAGCAGTTGTGTCGAATGTTACCTAAACTATCAGAAATACGCAACAAAAGGCTTTCTAGTAGGTAGTTACCAGTTCATTTAATTTTAGTAGGCGGAAGTGATGTTAGCCAGGGAAGCCCCACCACCAGTTCAGCACTAGAACCACGTATCCCTTCAAGCCGGTAATCTCCAGGAAACCGGAGCAGTCTCAGTAAGACAATGCGCTTGCGTAGGTGAGTATCTAAGGCCTGTGACTTCCTTTGCTCATCTCACCAACAACAGTCGCCGGTAGACGACAGCTCATTCACTGCCCGAGTGGGAAGCAACAGCGGTGCGGTCTTTGAACTTCCTCGGAAATTCTTCCAGTTGTGACCTCCGGTCGAGCTCCATCTTGATCCGAAAAAGCTGCCGCGGCTCGTTCTCTAGTTCCCCACTTAGTATGCGCCTCGTAAGGACAATGTCTCCATGACAGCGGCAGTATTCCATGGGGAACGGATTCATCTGAAGCCTGAGGTAGTAAAGATCACGAAGCCACGCCTCTGGACCTTTTCAATTCAGGCACATTCAAGCTTAGTGGCAATATAGCTGCCAGTCCATATACTAGAATCGGTCGAACATGAGAGTTAAACGGAAGCCTGAAGGTCTTCGGTCATTCGAGAGAAAGATTTTCTATGACAGCACATCCTGTTTGCAACTGCGACCTTATTAATGTATCCTGTGGTTTTTAGGTTGGGTGCTATTATTATACCTAGATCTTTCTCCTGAGCGGCTTATTTGAGAAAAAACCCACCGATATGGTAAGTTTCAAGGGGCTCAGAAGCCCCGATAGCTTGGGCGCAGTATTTTTTCTAGTTTACTGGTAGGTCCCACTTGATGCACTATTTATGCAACAGATCAAGGGTCACCTGCAGTTCATCAAGCGCCTGCTAATCAGGCACTTCAGACCATAGCTTGAAGTTGTCGGCATATAGCAAGCATTCGGTTTGGAGTGCTGCAGGAAGATCATTACTATACAGCTTGGACAGTTCGGGTCCAAGGACCGATCGCTGTGGAACACTGTTTGTCATGAGCACTGGCTTGGAAAGCGTATAAGATCTACGAGTCTTTTTAATGTCCGATTTCCGTCCGTTTTCGGAGTGCAATCAGTGTGTGGGAAATAAGGTCAACAATGCGTTACACAGATGAAAAACCGTGTCTAGCATTGTTGATCGCGATGCTTTACTATTATTCCGTTCGAATAGCTATACTATACATGTACCCTACCTCCGAAATGTTTCGAGGCACTGCAAAAGGGTTTCGTAGGTTTCTTCAATTGTAACTGCCGCCTGAACAATCACTAAGGCAGAAATCAATAGATCGGGGATTGGGAATCCATGCAAAACTGCACGGAAATGTGCTGGCAGTTTTGTTTTGCTGTCCGATTCACCTCCGAGATTTGTTCCGTCATAGCTTATTTCGGATGGAGATCGGTCAAGACTATCAGGGTCCAGACTTTGGGCCGACCGAAATTGCCTTCGTCCCTACTAGGGATCCTTGTAGTCCCCAAGCATTTGCTCCTAAGTGCTTTGTTCCAGGTGATTTATCAGTAGTGCTCGCATAAACCGGCGTTTTTGTAGAATTGTGTTCTTTTACCGGTGCCATACATTTTTTGAGGACGAGTATCCCACCTGTATCACTTGTTCACCGTCGCTAGTTGCTTTCACTGCTGAATGTTTTACTGTCGCGTCTTTCCACTGTGTGCCATAGTATGCGATAATCTTAATATTAGCAGAATGAATCCAATATACTGATAATGAGGGGAACGTTTCTTCCAGCTGCAATGCAGCAGCCGGGAGAGGAGAAGTAAATACAACATAGCAAAAGCCTACGGAGAGTACAGAAGTAACGAAGACAGTCAGGCGATAGATAATAGCAAGAGAGAAAGCTCGATTTCCCGTATAGTTCTTTTGCTTTGCCAATTCCATGCAATGCTAATGGTGTCCACTTGTATAGTGTCTATGACAATAAAGTGCATGGAGTGGTGGGATGAGATCATGGTTACGCCTGGAACATACAGTCTCAACGTTCAGCCGGACCTCCCACTGGCAGATCGAATAAAGTTAAAGGAAGCCATCAAAAGCAGGTGGGCGGCTGGTGAGCAAGGCCTTCGTCTTGTGGGTTTTCAGGTGGTCAGCCGGAAGTCAAATTCTGCCCTACCAGAATCTCTCCTGGTAGCGTACGACCCAGGGCTGGTCGTGCCGAGTTCCTTCGGGTAGTGCTTAGTAATGTGCGTAGCCTAAGGAACAAGGTACACGAGGTGGGTCTACTTGTAGACAAATCTCGTCCCGACATACTTGCTATCACCGAAACGTGGCTGTCCCCAGATATCACAGACGGTGATGTTTTCCTGGCTACGCACTGCTTAGATGCGATCGCTCCGTTGGCCGCCAAGGTGGGGGCGTCGCTCTTTATGTGAGTTGTAAACTCGATGTGTTGAGGACTTGTGTGTTCCAGTCGCCGGATCAAACTGTTGAAGCCCTCTCGGCTATTGTGTGCACTTCCTCTGCTCAGTTTACAGTTGTAGTGGTATATCGAAGTCCTGGTAGTATCTCCAGGGAGGTTATTGAATTTATTCGTACAGGCTGCCAATAGGTGTCTAATACTGGGTGACTTCAACCTCCCTGAAGTCTGCTGGGCTGATCTATCTTGCAGTTCGGCGGTGGGCACTTTCGGTTCGGATCTCCTTGAGCTAACATTGCAACTGCCTTTGCATCAGTTCGTGGACCTCCCGACTAGATATATGCGCAACCAAATTCCGTCTACCTTGGATCTCATTTTTGCGAAGTCACACGATTTCGTAAGTGGTATTACCTACGACTGTCCTCTAGGAGCCAGTGACCATGTCTGCATATCCTTTCGATGTGCTCTAACTAAGTGTCATCAAGCTACCGCTGAGGCATGTCCAAATATTTGGTGGGCAGACTTTAACGCAATGCGAGCCAAAGCTTCAGTTTTGCGTTGTGCGATCACCGTGGCTGACACCGTTGAGACAGCCTGGGGGAAATTTAAGGCATACCTCACCGAGATCTCTGCTCCCCACATCCCATTCACTAAGAGAAGGGTGACGGGCGCAGCCTCCATGTATAGATAATACAGGTATATACCTGCTCAGGAAGCGCTCTAAGTGCTGGCGAACTTACCAAGCGGCTTCATCAACCAGCACCTACGAAAACTATCGAGCGGTTAGAAATAAATGTTAGCATCATCTTAGAACTCTTCGTCTTCAGTACGAGGAGGATTTGGCTAACGCAGCCGTAACAAACCCAAAGAAGTTCTTTGCTTACGTAAAGAGACGTAGCGGTACAACCTCGTCTATACCGGCTTTACTACGAGCGGACGGGACCCATGGGCATACCGACTATGATAATGCCTGTATACTTAGCGAACAGTATACTGGTGTCTTTTCTCATGAGGCCTCTCTACCTCAAGTTGAGCTGGTCACTAAAGTTCCGGAGGATTCTTGCCTAACTGAAATAAGCATAACGGAGACACAAGTCTTCGGGCTATTGCAAGGGCTAAATCCTTCCAAAGCCGCTGGCCCTGATTCAATTCACCCGAAGCTGATGCATGACTTGGCCGCTGAGCTAAGTGTCTCTCTGACATGAATGTATACAATATCACTCGACAGCTGTGCCTTAACTTCTGAATGGAAGAAGGCAATCATCTGTCCGATTTTTAAGGGCGGGGACAGAGTTCTGCCCGCGAACTACCGGCCTGTCAGCTTAACAAGTTGTTTGCAAAATTGCTCAGGGATTCGGTGGAGAATCACCTGATTAAGTTTAACCTCAGTGCGGCGCAGCACGGATTTCGTAAGGGATTTTCATGTCTGACAAATTTGCTTGTAGCTCGTGAAAGCTGGGCTGAGGCAGTAGACAACGGTCACGCCATCGACGTGCTTTTCGTTGACTTCTCGAAAGCCTTTGATACTGTCCCACATCAACGGCTCTCATTGAAGTTGAGATCGTATGGGATATCTGGAGCCGTCCTTAAATGGGTTTCTGCTTTCCTAGAGGGCAGAGAACAGTGTGTACGCGTGGGGCGTAGCCTTTCGCTTAGACAAGCTGTTCTTAGTGGCGTTCCGCAGGGCTCGGTTCTAGGGCCGTTGCTTTTCGCAATTTATGTCAATGACCTACCCCAGGAGCTTGGAGTACCGTCGCTATTGTTTGCTGATGACCTCAAGCTCTGGAATGTTGTGGATATCCCTGGTGGCTCTGAGGCACTTCAGAGTGCTTTGGATAGGCTCTGGGATTGGTCAACCTTATGGTTGATGCCCATAAATCAGGCGAAATGTTCTGTCCTCCGCATTGGAGGTGCTGGTCCCCCCACGCGCTATGAAGTTGGTGGAAGTGAACTCCCTGTTGTCATTCAGCAGGTTGATCTAGGTATCACCCATACCTCATTGCTTCACTCTGGGGAAAATTGGAGGAAGGCTGCTTGTAGAGGGTTCCGTATGATGTGGTTTATTCGCCGCTCCTTCGGTGTCCTAACGGCCAATATCTTTGTGAAACTGTTCTCAGCTTTCGTGCGACCTCACTTAGAGTACTGTATCCAGGCTTGTCCACCTTGTCTTGTAAGGGACAAAATGGAACTGGAGAGGGTTTTGCGAGTGGGTACAAGGTTAGTGCAAGGATTACGGGGGCAAACGTATCCCGAACGTTTGCTTAGCTTGCGTATGTACTCAATACACTACCGCAGAATTAGAGGAGACTTGATTCCCACTTACGGTATCTTAACGGGTAAGATCGGTCCAGACTTGTCCTGGCTATTTAGTCCCGCCAAGCTGCCTAGTCTCCGAGGTCACCCGTTGAAGCTGCACAAACAGCGTTCTGACCGGGTAAGGACGGAAACTCGCTTGTCGCGTCGAGTTATTGAACGTTGGAACTCGCTTCCGGCGCACGTGGTTAGGGAGTCTACGGTAGAGGGTTTCGAGCGTCAGTTAGATGCTCTTGGGTGGCAGTACCAAACCTTCCCCTTCTCCTAACCGGCTTGTATCTTCAACTTTCCCTTCGTTCTTTTTAATTTTCTCACCTTGGTATTATCATTATTTAGCTGACATTCCTTGCTTCTTTTCTTAGCTTCCCCTTCACTCTTTTACTTCACATAAACCGGCCTGGCAGGGACTGCTGGACAAGAAAATGTGGGCAGTAATTGGTTGGACAGGGTGTGATGCGGTCTTTGTTTTAGGCTTTTCAACATCTCAAGCAGACCTGTCAATTCCCGATCCAACGACACGCAAAAGAAGGAACATTCATGGGATTATCCTATCATTCCGGTCCCAACTGAACTTGAACTTGAACGTTACGGCTTTTCAGAAGCTTTCGTCGTTTTCACAATATCGCCTTATACTGCATTCCAAGTTACCGTCTATCCAACCTCTTATCATTGCTTCACTCCCATAGGTGTCCGACCGGGTGTGGCATGGTCCAGTCGCTCAGTTTGCGATCATCCATTGATGCCCGCGTATGCCTAAGCGATATCGCACCCCTCGTGCGATCGCCGGTGACTACTCATCAGCGGAGCGTACTGCTAATGCTGCCTTCGTTGGTCCTTGCTTTCCGATAAACGCGGTCGAGGGGAACCTTTCTACTGCTCTTATGACTGTGCCGAACGGGCAATAGTCTGTCCTAACCAAAGCACATGTTATGCATTTAGCTGATGATCGCTTCATTCTACCCACCTCTGATCGTGTCAATTCCGTCGTAAATTCGAAATTTATGTATCAGTAACTTTTTCAGGCGAGCGTTTGAGAACCTCTGACGTGTAGCCCAGTCGATATATGGCAGAGTGAAGTGTTAACGACATCTTAAACCCTTTACAAGCTTTGCAAATGCCGGATCATTTCGTGTTTTTTAATCTCGAGTCGGACCTTCATTCTTAAGTTATACTTCTAGCTGTAGCGTATGGTACTCCTGCGTCTGAGTTTGCATCCGACATTTGGTTGCTAAACGTGAGGCGTGCGTCCCATCAGCGTTGCCATCCTAGCTAATTACCGTACATGTGTGCCATGTTCTTCAACTCTGTCCTACCTGCGGACGCTTTACCATCAGTTATAAAGTTCGCGGTCTGTTTCCCGCCGCAAAATTGTTCTCTAATCTGCCCTTATCCGTTCGTTTGGCGTGCACCATACGGATTACTTTGGACCGAGTTGCAAATAACACCAGGCTCACATGCTAGTCGGTGACGCTATATTCAGTCTACCAGCTGCATCTACACGAACCTATGCATATCGTTCATAGATGGGTATTCGGTCTGTCTTCCGTTATCAACGGTCTAAACTTCCTAGCTGCTACATCGGGACATTGTATTTAATGGGAATAAAAGCCCGAACTTTACATGACCTATAGGGTAAAAAGAGTTCGGGTCGGGTCTAATGAATGCCAAGCCATTTTATAGCGGGTTGGACTCGCGTGCTAGCCGTATCTTCACGGGCTTATGCGGCATTTCAACAGAATGCACGCCGGCTCAAAGTGGGACATCCCACCACGCCCTCCGAAACGACTATGGAAAGGAATTAGGTAGGAGCAAAAAAGAAAGAAACTCCATCAAATAGAAGGTAGTTATATCAGGGAATATCGCGGGGTAGCTCGGCCTGATGACAGTCCAAGACATGACAGTGCCAAGACTAAATCGGCAGGCAGAGCATTCTACGGTCGGCAGATTCGCAAAGCGAAGTAGTGTCGTCTGCAGTTCAGCCAACTGTACTGATGTATGAGCCTCTGGGTGGCCATGTAGGTGGGAGCACGATTGGTACAATGTGACTAGGTGGTGACAGGGATGTCCAGGGTTGGATAAGATCATAATTACAAGGATCAGATCGCCCCGTAGGCGTCGGTACTTAAGCGAGTAGAGGCCCAGGCAGTACAGTCTTTGTGGATAATCTAGTTGCTTGAGACCTCGGACCAGTTTTGTTGCTCGACGTTGTGGGGCTTCGAGTATACGTTTGTCCTTCAACAACCAGGGACTACAAGCCTGAATAGCAACCTCCAAGTGGGGTCGAAGAAAAGCCTTGAGGAGGAGGCGGAAGTTGTTAGAGTCAGTTTGACCGAAGGCTCGTTTCATCAATCCCACCATGCGGTTAGCAGCAGCTGCTGCGTTCCGGCAGGAAGCGGATACGGAAAGACTCGTTTGGGTAATGATACCCAATTCTCTTTCGGCTGAAGAGATCTGGAGGATAGACAGATAATATATTAGAGAAAAAGCAGAAGGGCGGGTAGAAAGGACGCGACATTTCGAAGCGTTAAATGGGAGGTTGTTTTCTATGGACCACTGATGTAGACGGTCGACGTCCGTCTGAAGTGCGTGGGCATCGTCCAGAAGGTTAATTATGCGCCACAGCTTCGCGTCCTCCGCATATAGCAGCAGCGAAGACTTCACTTGCGGGGTGACGTCATCAATGAAGGCTAGGAAGGGGTGCGGTCCGAGAACAGACCTCTGTGGAACTCCGTTTGTGTCAAGGATGCGGGGAGACAACGCTCCGTCGACGCATACTTGAATGGTACGGTTTTGAAGATAGTTCCGGATCCAGTCCATCAAAGCCCCTGAAACGTCGTAAGACAACAGTTTCTGTGGTAGAATATTGTGATCGACCTTGTCGAAGGCTTTGGCGAAATCCAGGATAACAACATGTGTTTCTAGGCTAGAGTCGGCAGCAGTCGTCCAGCTATCCCTGGCAAGTAGCAGGTTACTCAGGCACGACGGTTGCCGCAGAAAACCATGCTGGCAGTCGGAGAGCAGTTTCTGGGCCTCCATGTGGTCCATTAAAGCGTCTGCGACGATCGATTCCATCACTTTGCAGATCGTAGAGAGGAGACTTATCGGTCGGTAATCGGCCGGGTCTGCGAGTACCGCCTTTATAGATTCGTGTAATAATCCCACATTCCCAATCATTGGGAACTTTGCGTTTCGAAAAATGGGTGAACAGCCCTGCTAGGGGTAAAGCTAGAGTTGCAGCGCACGCTCGCAAGAACCTTGGGTGGAAAACATCAGCGCCAGGAGTGGCCGTTATCCGCAGCAATTTGAGTTTCGCCAGGACCTTCTCCGGAGTGAAATGAACAGTCGTTAGGGAAATTGGGGTGAGACCGAAATAGGTACTATCGTTGTATGCATTGCAATGAGGCTGGACCTTATCGTGTTGCGATGGTTTGTGTGCCTCTATGATCCATTGAGCTATACTGGGTGGTGCATTTTTGCACCTTCAGAGCCACTCATACCAGATTTGTCAATGGTTAGAGGCCAGACAAACTCAGCCTCCTGGTCCTCCAGGTTGGGGGTTGAAATGAGGTGGCTCCTTATTCCTTAAAACGGACTCCTTGTAGCCCAGTGCCAAACCCGCGGTCAGGTTTTCTAACCAAAGGCTTTGGTTGAGAACCCTAATCGTTCCCCTGTCTAGGCCTGGGCAACCTGACAGTATCCTGCCCACGCAATACAATGAATCACACTTCAAACAAATTTCTGATGCTCTGGCCACCGCAGAGCATAATCAACTGCGCCCTATCTGCTGCATCGGGCAGGGTGGATAGAGATTTGGATGCTACTGCTCAAGCCTTCCCGTCTTCTTATTCCCCTTCTTGCGCTTTTTCACCCTTATCGTCCCGTTCCAGCTTCACTTTTATCCCCCTGTTTTCAACCCCCCAATTCTCGGCCCTCTCCCATGTTGCTTCAATAGTCTCTTGCCTTTTAGTTTCAACTCACATGTGAACGCGGAGCGTCATTCCTGCCCTGTCAACAGGCCCATGTCCAAGCAAGCGGCCCATTCCAGTTCATCGGTTTCCATTTAGAGCCCTCGATGCTATTTCAGATTGGCATGCCTCAATGTTCGCACATTGCTTCAGATCGGTCAACAGGCAGCACTTGCTCAAACATTAGAGACCCTCTCGATCGATATCTGCTGCTTATCGGAGACCCGCCTGCAAGACTCGAGCTCTGTGATCACTCTACGATCCCCTTCTGGTGACACTAGCAGCACTTTCTCATTGCTCCTATCCAGTGACGATGCAGTTTCGAGCATCGGCCAAGCCGGTGTTGGTATTGCCCTGAGTCCCCTGGGCTGAAGCTACTCTGGTTGATTGGATTCCAATCAGTAGCCGGATGTGTGCGGTCCGATTGGTTGGCTCGTTCAAAGCTTCGAAGTCACGTGGGGCTAACAGGTGTCTGTTCGTCATCGCTGCCTGTGCACCGACAAACTCTAGCGATGACTCGGTAAAAGACGACTTCTATCGTCAACCGAACGAGCTCCTTAGCCACAGAAGAAGCTCGGACACTGTAGTGCTGGCTGGGGATCTGAACGCTAAAGTTGGAAAATTATCCACAGATGAGCTGCATCTGGGCGGCCAATATGGTATAGGCTCCCGTAATGATAACGGTGAACAGTTACTTCATTTGTGTGAGGATGCTCGCTTATTTCTTGCGAGCACTAATTTCAGACACAGCACCCGCCGGAGGGTGACTTGGCGCCCACCAGCCTCGAACCAGCTATGGACGCAAATCGATCACATTGCGATAAGTTACCGATGGAGAGGCTGCTTACAGAACTGTCGCTCGATTTGGAGCACAGGTGTGGACACCGACCATGCACTTGTATGTACTGACATTCGGATGCGTTTTGGAGGACGCCCACGGCGCATTGACATTGACGCATTGACAGCGCATTGACATCAGCCAACTGGCGAAGCCAGCTGTTCTGAATGCCTATCAAGGTACGGTGTCATGCGAGTTGGATAAACGCTCATTGGATGCAATTGAAGCTCACTGGTCTCATATTCACCAGACCTTACTAGCAGCAGGAAAATCCTCATGTGGTGTGTCTAATCGCCAACATGGACATTGGGTCTCTTCACAGTCTCGAACTTATCGATGCTCGCCGGCATATTCCGGCTGGAAGCGAACACATTGAAACTCGCAAATAGCTCCGGGCAAAACTCCGTGCTAGTCTGAAGAGAGACCGCGAATCCTGGTGGTCTCGTCGTGCAACAGAGATGGAAATGACCGCTGCCCTTGGTAACCATCGGAAGTTATTCCGGCTGATACGGGAAACGGGCAGCAGGAGACCTGGTGTTAGTGAAACTATACGTGACGAGAATGTACAGCCTATCCATAACTTATCAAAACGCTTAGAGCGTTGGGCTGAGCACTTTGAAAGGCAATTTAACCGGCCGGAATTGTTAGATTTCTCGCCGACCAGTGATCGCCCTGCTCCGTGGGCTGTCCCTTTGGATCCACCCTCTCGCTCAGAAATCGAACATGAGATCGAACTGTTGTAGATAAATAAAGCCGCGGGACCTGATGACCTTCTTCCAGCCCTCTTCAAATTCAGGGGACCTGCTCTTGTGGATGATTTGCACGAGTTACTAGTGAAACTGTGGGAGCAGGAAACTGTCCCAACCGATTTGAGCCGCTCCATCATAGTCCCAATTTTCAAAGGAGGCTCACGATCGGAATGCGGCAGCCATAGAGGAATCAGTCTGTTTTCGATTGCCTCTAAATTGCTTGCCTCTGTCATCCTTCACAGACTGACTGGTACTCGTGAAAGCCAGATTCGTGAATAGCAAGCTGGATTTCGTCGAGGTCGTGGCTGCATTGACCACATCTTCACCTTGCGTCAGTGGTTGGAGCACCGTCACATATACTGACGGCCCACCGTTGTCGTGTTCCTCCATATCAAAGGTGCATTCGATTCGGTGGATAGACATGCACTTTGGGACTGTCTACTCAGGAGAGGTGTGCCCGAGAAATATGTAAATATTATCCGAGCATTATATGCTCGTAGCTCGGGCAGAGTGAGGGCTTACGGCAAGTTGTTGTCGCCCTTTAATATCTCCAGCGGCGTGAGACAAGGATGCCCGCTGTCACCTTTCCTCTTCAACTTCGCTGTTGACGAAGTCATGGAAATCGCGTTCACAGGACACGACTTAGAAGGTGTGGAGCTACTCCCAGGAGAACGACTTCTTGACTTAGAGTATGCTGATGATATTGCCCTAATCTGTGACAGCTCACAAATGTGCCAGGCGGCACTGGACAGATTAGCACTAGCTGTCCGTCACTTCGGGCTTTGCTTCTCACCCTCGAATTGCAAAGCGTTCCTCCAAGATTGGCCTGAACCGCCCCCTACGCTGACCCTTGGTGGGGATCAGCTAGAAGTCGTTCAAAAATTCAACTATCTGGGAAGTTGTATCAGCGCCTGTGGGATTGAAGATGAGATCACGAACGGTATAACAAAAGCTCGGGGCGCTTTTGCTAACCTTCGCCACTTATGGCGCCGGCGCGACATCACTCTTGCTCTGAAGGGTAGGGTGTACACTGCAGCAGTACGTTCGACCCTACTGTACGGTTGTGAAATCTGGCCGCTTAAAGCAGCGGACATAAAGAGGCTAGTTACGTTCGACCACCGGTTCCTTCGTAATTTAGCTCACATCTGATGGGAACCGCGTGAGCGACGAGCGTGTTCGGCGCCTTGTTTACGGCACAGGGAAAGGAAATAAACCGCTCAGCACGGTTATTTCACGCATCAGGCTCTGATGCCTTGGCCACGTGTTACGCATGCCAGCCCACCGACTCCCGCGACTTGCGTTGTTTGCGGGCCGGCGGTGTGGATGGAAGAAGAGGAGGAGTGACCAAACGATGACTTAGTCCAGAAGAATGAAGTCCCTCACTTCTGAGCTGGCTTTGGTTGGAGCGTCTCGGCTCCCTGGTTGTGGTCCGAAAGACGATGAACACGTTTGGTTGGACACACTTGCTGACATGGCTAGGAGCCGACCTCAGTGGCGGTCGTGCTGTGAGTTTTTTTGTCTCACCCCATCCCTCAGCCTCCCTCTCCAACCACGATCTCATTATTTAACCTTATATAATTTTGCATAGTAATTTTTTTTGATGCATAGTAACCGGCTGGTAGCTTACCGGAACGATGCCCATCCGTTACCGGTAGCTCAGCCGGCTTGCCCCAGTTGAATTCTTTTTTTCTCTCCTTTTTTCTGTGTATTGCGGCACAGTGGCTGAGGTGTTCCCCACCTCTAGCTAACGTGTATGATGATGATGTATGCATTGATGGAACGGAGAATGTGGATGCGTACTGCTGGCACAGGACTTCCGCTGCCTCGTTCGCTGACTTTGTGAGCCTTGTGGGGGTCGTCAGGGCGGTGACACCGTGCTTGACTTGTCGAAGACTGTTGACGTGACTATTAAAGGCTTTGGGATTGGATGAAAATTTACGCGTAAGCTGACGCTGATGCTCACTCTTATCTTCGCGTACAAGATGGACGCATTTGTTATGGATGGATCGGTAATATTCTCACTGAGTAGCCGTTGGATGGGAGCGATAGTTTCTCCATACCGCGTCCCTGAAGGCAATCCACTTCCGTGCACGATTTCGGATGAGTGCTGGGCGTCTCTTGCCCATGGAAACTTGTTTGCAGGTCGTCGTAGTGGAACAGAGTAGGGTAAGACGAAAGGTTGACCACACGCTGTCGGCACTCGAGGGGGGCTCGGGTGACCAGCTGTTAGCGGAAATGAGAAAGTTCAATCAGTCCGGCGTTTGGTATAAGTTGGCGTGCTGTCTGGTTTTTTGGCGAAGCATATAAAATCGAAACCGAGGACGCAGTGGTCGCTAAGCCCCAAAGGGGCATCATACTCAACGTGCTTAACCATCACTTCTTCCTTAGTAGGGACGAGAACTAGCAGGGATGGTTGGTTGTTGGATCGGAATCTGGTCGGCTGATACGTGTGGTTGTACAGGGGGATCGTGTAAAGAAGATCAATGAGGCCTGATGCAAAAGGGTCAGTAGACGGGACAGAGTGAAATAGACGGGGCAGGTTGAAATCTCCCATGCTAGGGTGTGTGCGCTTGTGGGACAACATAAGATGGACGTCGTGCGTCCTTCTCGGGAGAGTTGTTAGGGGGCGGTAAATAATACCAAGGCAGCTGGAGTCTGATGGTTAATACGACCTCGCACCACATGGTATCTGGAGACTGGAGGACAGTGTTTGTTAATATGCTGCAACTGAGGGAGATGTCATAGTACAGTGCGACACCGCCACCTGGAGTTGCGCGATCAGAGAAAAGACCTGACATGCGAGGAAGTTGGATTTTACCGTCGTCTATGTCGTCGGAGAGCCACGTTTCCGTTATGGCCATTAGGTCCGCTGGCGTTGACAGAAGTCGGGATTGGAGCTCCGGAAGTTTAGACTTGAGACCCTGTGCGTTCGTGTAGATACAGGCGAGGCCGGTTTGAGTGATGAGCGCGGGAGTAACTAGGGTGCTGCTGATCAACAGATGACCGGCAGTGCATCGTTTTTTTTTGGTTTAGAGAGTTGGAGCCGCTAAGGTTTTTAGTTGGGGAAGCAAGGTATGGGTCATTTGAGCACAGATGGATGCTGGCGCCTGGGTCGTTGAAAGACTGAAGGTTGACATGTGTAGGTGCGTAGAGTACTGCAGGTAGTGAGGCAGATGGTTCGGTGATGGACCGTCTGAGGACGGTTTGGTCAGTGTGTCGGTACCGAGGGGGCTGCTGCTGCTACTGGTCTGTGGGAGGCTGTGCGCCTCGGCACCGGGTGCTCATCAGGACGCAGACAGAAATCTGGTGGTGCTCGTCATTTATTAGCATACTAGATGGTGAGTGCATCGCTTGCCATGCTAGCGGTGAGGAATGCCACTTTCAGGAGATGGGGGGCTGTTCCAGTATAACTTGCTGTACGAGGTAGGCGGTGAACGTCCGTTATGATTACGTGGACAATATTTAGTGTCCACTGAAGGAACCGCCATTTATTACAGTAATGCTTTTGCCGTTGTTGTAAGGTTGCGTCAAGGGCAGACAGTCCTGGAACGTCATGTACAATGCTGGAGCATGGTTGAGTGGGTGGCGTCAGTTGCTGCCTGCGCGCAGCGCGCTTAGTCCAAGGAATGTCAGGGAAGATACGAATTTGGTAAATGCCGAGGGACGTGTTGTTTCGGAGTAGATGTGCTGACAACAGGACATTTTCCATAGCCGGGCCTGGCTGCAATTCAACACGCAGAAGTCCTGGCTTATCGGCGCTCGGAGTGGCGAGTCAGTCTGATGAGACTAATGGGTTTTGTTTCAGGGGTGTTTAACGCGATACTGATTGAGCTCCACATAGTGGAATCATGAGGATATCGATTCTGAAGTTACGGGTCGTTGGACTCGGGCACGTTTGTACATATGACAGAATTAGGAGTAGGGCTACACGTTATTTACTTAGACGAACGCGGATGTGGAGCGGTAGCAAGCTTACTTGGTGGGAGGGCCTCTGACCGAAGCGTTGGGCGTCGGCAAGTGCTAGACAGATAAGCAATTGGTAACAGTGAGACGATAACGTGATTCAGGACGGTTAGGTTGCTGTCGTCGTTTGGCTAGGCCATCGACTTTCCACAGTAGGCTCTATAGCTGTTCTTCCAGATTAAGCAAGCGCACTTCTGAGCGGGTATTGGTGCTAGGCGGCTCGACAAATCGGGGTGACCTGGGCGACTGCGTCTGCGACTGCTTGTTACGCGGTGTGGAGGGCGGGTTAGTAGGAGACGAGATTACAGAACCAAGCATAGGGATAGTCGGGGAGGAAGGTCGCTAGGAATATCGCTCCCGTAATTCGCAATCCTGGGAACGCAAACCGGACAAATGTACCTCAGGACCGTCCGTGGATGCGAGCGACAGAATTCAATGTCAGTTGCATGGAACGAATTATCATAGGGAGTGTGAACACCGCGAAGACATATCGAGCATGTGATGGCTTTGGAACGAGGTCCTACACGCTGAGTGCAAATCGAGCAGGTGTTCAGTGGCCGTATGGGCGTATTAGGCGAGACCGAGATGATCGGTATGGTCAAACGGATGACACAAATATCTGCAAATAAACTTAGTTGAGTACCTGTCTCAGGAGTACAGAACACCCAGGAGGTCGCTATCCGCTACACATCGTGAAGTGCATATTGCCAAAGTTCAGGCGTTAACCACGGTAAAGCGGTAAGAAACTAATTATGTACGAGCGATCTCGCAGTATCCCGCGCACCTGCAGCCGCTGGTGGTTGTGTGGTAGTCTAGTACCGTTACATGATTCCAGAATGCTGCTTCCACAATAGAAAAGGCCTGATTTTTTGCGAAATGGTCACAGCTCTGTAGTTTTAAGGTGCCCATTTTCTGCCTTAAGCTCGGCCGAGCCCCATGTATGCATAGAAGAGCACCGGACGATAATTTTATACCTCTCACTATATCGACTCTCTGAGCTACCTTATTTCTAATACAGCGCAGTACTTCCGTGATAGGAATTCACAATTGTAACATCAGGATCTTCGTGGAATCCAGATTTCCCCATGCCATTTACTCGGACCGCGTCGTTTACTATGAGTCCTCAGTCGACGTGTTTTATTCATTCATTATACACGATAACTGCAGGTGGAAAGCACCTCAGCTCTGGTACCGCATTATAAAAGAAAAAAAGTGAAGCAGTGGTACGCCGGTTCTTTCACCGGTAACGGATAGACATCGTTTCTGAGAGCTAACAGCCGGCTGTTGTGCCGCAAAGTCATATACTGCTTATCAACTGAGATCGTGATTAGAGAGGGAGGTTAAGCGGGGGGTGGTTGACAGAGGAACGCCATTCAGGTTTGCTCTTAGCCATGTCAGCAAGTGTATCCAACCAAACGTGTTCACCGTCTTGGCTGGCTTGCCGAACTACCTCCTCGTGGTGCCAGCTGGGTGGTTTGGGTGTACCCCGTTCCAGCGAAGTGTTCGGCGACAGTGTTCCACCTCGGTGGGGCATTGTAGTCCAGCAATTGTGCTGATTTCATGGGGAATATTGGCCCCTATTTGCTGATCTACCAAGCAAACGACGTATGAACTGAACATTCAGTCAGTGACTCCTAATGAGCACGATTCCCTGAATTCGCTCCGCTGCCTTGCGGGTAGGTTATGTAACCAAAGGCTCGGGATGGGGTCCCCTAAGTCAACTCCCTATTCGGCTTTGGCAACCGGATAGTATCACGCCCTCTCACAAAACCATGGACTGTTCTACAACGTGCTCACCGGCTACCGTTTCTGCTTCTTACATTCACGCTACTTCATCACACGCCAATTGTTTGTTTGTTAACAATCCTTACTTTCCGTTACCCGATTCCTGTGTTCCGAAACCTGGCTGCGTTTCCGGTTGCGCCGCGAACCATTGAGCTCAACTTATAGCTCTCCGACCCCGATCCTCGTTCCGTCTGGCGTGCTTCAAGGTCCGGACACTCATGCAGATTGGACAGCAAACCGGTGTAACGAGCACCCTAGGATCCCTCCATATCACCGTCTGCTGACTTTCATAAACCCGATTACAAGACCCCAACACTGTCGTTACATTGACATCCCCACTTACCACGAAGCCAGATATCACTTGCGTCTTTCTGGAGATCCAGAAGTAGACTCAGCGGGTTTAGCGGATGTAGGTATAGCACTAAGTGACAAAGTCGAGGTGGCGCTACTGGACTGGTTCCTGATTAACAGCCGACTGTGTGCAGTTCGGTTTCGGGGTTCATATAGAATCAACAAGCACCGCGAGGAGAGACGCAACTTGTTTGGAATCTCCGCGTACGCTACAACCTTTCGCAGTAGTGGCTCGGTCAAGGACAACTTCTATTAGGAGCTACATCAACCCTTGACTATTGCTAAAAAGTCGGATGTCGTTCTCCTTGCTATGGATTTCAATGCACGGATTGGCCGTCTGTTACTATACGAACGCTACTTTGGTGCTCACCACGCGCCCGATGAAGACCGCTCTGATAACGGAGATAGGCTTCTCACATTGTGCGAAAACAACCATCTGTTTCTCTCGTGCACTAACTTCAGGCGTATGAAGAAGCGTTCCGCAACTTGGCGTCCTCCTTCGCTATCACAACCGTGGTCTCAAATTGCTCACATTGCAGTCAGCTTCAGATACCATGGCAGCGTACTGGACTACAGGTCTTTTTAGTCTACATTCATTTACCCAGATCATGCACTGGTCAGCGCGAAAATTTACATGTGTTTTGGAGTGTCCCGAAAGACGAAGCACAGCAAAATTGATGTAGACAGCTTAACTGTCCTCTGTCCAAGCGAGCTATCAGCCTTTACTGGCATACGCGCTCGGTTGCATTCCACAGCAAGGCATAGGGAAACACTGGACTTGTATACAGAAGGCGATGACCATTTCCGGACAGTCAAGCTGCGGCCTAGTTCGACACTTTTTAAAGACTTGGATCTATGCTCGCTCACTGGAGCAGTTCGACCGCCGTAAAGATATCTTGGCGGAATCAGATTGCAACGAACGGCGCCGTTCTGCCAACCGGCTGCTCAACTAAACTCCACACAAGGGTCGCGAGGCATGTTGGTCTAAGCGTACTTTAGAGATGGAGACCGCAACACTCGCAAGCTTTTCCGACTCATTCGATCCACTAGCCTCAGGAAGCCTGGTGTCATTGAGGTTATTTGCAAGGTGAATGTGTCTCCGATCACCAACCAACAAAGGCGGTTGGACCGCTGGGCCGAGCACTTGCACTCGCAATTCAACTGACCTCCACCGTACGTCAGTACATGCAGTACACCTTGTTGTCTACCCTGGTTCGTCCCACAGAATCCACCCAGCGGAGCGGAACTCTGCTTGAAGACTCGATTGTTGAAACGATTCAAGGCGGGTAGCTCACCAACTCTGTTTCGAACGTAGAGTGGTGAATACCTGGAACAAGCTGCCGCAGCCGGTAATAGAGGCGAATTCAGTGGCCGAATTTAAGAAGCTTCTAGACAAATATTTCGCAGAGGCAAAATATAAAGAGCGGAACGACAATTAATAGGTTGATGTCCAAGAGCGACAATTGATGCAGCTACACAGAGTATGCTCTCCTCGCTGCTTCTAATCAGTATCAGTATCAGACGGACTTCCTTCGGAGCTGTTCAAGTACGGCGGTCTGGCGATCATTAACTAGCTGACCTCATTGTTCGCAAACATCTGGCATGAGGAGATAGTGCCTTACTCCTGGGCGAATCAGTTAATGTCCCAATTTTCAAGACAGGCGCTCACACTTCATGTATAACTCATCATGGGATTAGTCTTATTTCGGTTGGCTCCAAGCTACTGGCATCCATTCTGCTTCGTAGACTATCTGGATCCTTGGTTGGGGTCCGAAAGACGATGAACACGTTTGGTTAGACACACTTGCTGATATGGCTAGGAGCCGACCTCATTGGCGTTCGTGCTGGGAGTTTCTTTGTCCCACCCCATCCTTCTTAGCCTCCCCCTCCAATCTCATTATTTTAGCCTTATATAATTTTGCATAGTACTTTTTTGATGCACAGTAGTCGGTTGGTAGCTTACCGGAACGATGCCCATCCGAAATGCAAAGTACTTCTCCAAGATTGGCAGGGACCCAACCCTGCGCTAACGCTTGGTGGTGATCTGCTAGATGTCGTTCAGGAATTCAAGTACCTGGGCAGCTATATTAGCACCCGTGGGATTGCAGATGAGGTTACGAACCGTATAGCAAAAGCTCGAGGTGCTTTTGCCAGTCTCCGCCACCTGTGGCGCAGACGCGACATTACTCTCGCCCTAAAGGGCAGAGTTTACAACGCAGCCGTCCGTTCAACTCTCCTATATGGCTGTGAAACCTGGCCCATCAGGTCGACAGACACAAAGAGGTTGGTCACGTTCGATCATCGATGCCTTCGCAACTTAGGTCATGTCTGGTGGGAGCATCGCGTGAGCACTGAGCATGTGCGGCGTCGCGTATTTGGTGCAGGAAGAGCGAGTGAACCGTTCAGCACCATTATATCATGCACCAGGCTCCGATGGCTGGGCCATGTGTTGCGCATGCCAGCACACCGACTTCCGCGACATGCATTGTTTGCACGTCGTGGGCGCGGTTGGAAGAGGAAGAGGGGAGGCCAAGAGATGACTTGGTCGAGAGAGATAAAAACCTTCACTTCGAAATTGGTGTTGGTTGGTGCATCCCGCCTAACTGACTGGGGTCCTAAGGACGGTGAATACGTTTGGTTGGACATACTTGCTGATATGGCTTGGAGCCGGCCCCAATGGCGA
>OX104062.1:63075853-63110853 GCA_944474145.2 Dicrocoelium dendriticum | reverse complement strand
ATGGCACCTGAGCGTCTACCGCGTCGCGCTCTGTTCGCTCGTCAAGGACCTGGCTGGAGGCGACCGCGTCGTGGTCAACCTTCCACTTGGTGACAGCACGAGAAATCGTTGACCTCACGTCCAGCCACCGTTGGACCCGTACGTTTTCCATGTGGTGACCCAAGGATAAGGAGTGTCAATGGCTTAACATGTTAGAAGACCGCTCGCAATCAGAACCAGTGGATGCATTGTGTACAGTATTGTATTGACTCACATGTTTAATACGTCAAACATTGAACATGACAAAAAAGAGACAAATCGGCGTGTGACTTCTACTTTCTACGAACATTGCACTACTCACGAAAAAATCCACAAGTAATCTACCATCGCATTTTGGATATCAAAAGGACAGATGCTTCCGTCTATTGGGAAGTGACAAGTGAGTGAGCCAATCTGCAACACCAGGACAGATACTGTGAGCTCATTGACAATACCAAGCAGAAGTCATGTATTAAATTGCGCACCTGATCATCAGCCCTCGGTAGCTCAGTGGTAGAGCAGCGGACCAGTAATTCCTGGGACCGGGATTCGATTCCCCGTCTAGGCAGATTATTGTGTGTAGTTTAATATTGACTTCTACAAGCATGTTTTGTTCTACTTTTTGTTAAACTGTTCCTTTCTTTCTTCGGCACAGTAGCTGAAGTGTGTTGCTCACCCTCAACTATTGTGCCACGATGATTATGACGCGGCGGCTACCCTTTCTCTGCTGATCTCCATGGATTTCGCACTCTTTATGTCTATTTACTAAACTGTTGAGATTACTACTACCAGTAATAATTCGTCCCTCGGTCCCCAACCAGGGAGCCGAGAGCCTCCAACGGAGACCAGCTTCTAAGTAAGGGCCTTCATTCCTCTTGACCAAGTCATCGCTTGGCCGCCTCTCCTCTTCTTCCATCCGCACCCCCGGCGCGCAAACAACGCACGTCGCGGAAGTCGGTGAGCTGGCACGCGCAACACGTGGCCCAGCCATCGAAGCCTGATGCGCAAAAAGTGGTTTGTCAATCTGACGGAGGGTCCTGGACTCCAAATCGAAACCGATGAACTGGGTTTGACCGCTTGGTTACACATGGACACGTCGATAAGGCAAGAGTGACGCTCCGCGTTTGCATGTTTGTTGAAACTAGCAGATATACACCTACCAAAGCATGGTGGGGACGACCAAGAATTCGGGGGCTGAAAACGAAAGGATAAAACTGAAGTTGGAACGGGACGCTAAAGGTGAAAAAGCGTAAGAGGGGGAATCAGAAAACGAGAAGGCTTGAGCAGTTGTACCCGAACCCCTATCCACTCTGCTCGATGCAGCAGGTAGGGCACCGTTGATTATCCTTTGCGGTGGCCAGAGCATCAAGAGCAATTTATAGGATTGCGTGGGCAGGATATTGTTATGTTGCCCAGGCCTAGACAGGAGAACGATTAGGGTTCTCAACCAAAGCCTTTGGTTAGAAAACCTGACCGCAAGGCAGCGGGTTTGACGTTGGGCTACAAGGAGTCCGTTTTAAGGAATAAAGAGCCACCTCATTTCAACCCCCAACCTGGAGGACCAGGAGGCTGAGTTTGTCTGGCCTCTAACCATTGACAAATCTGGTATGAGTGGCTCTGAAGGTGCAAAAATGCACCACCCAGTATAGCTCAATGGATCATAGAGGCACACAAACCATCGCACCACGGTAAGGTCTGGCCTCATTGTGATGGACGTGTTCTATTACGCGCTGATTTCTATCAGAAAATGACAGATGACATAGACATTTTGCATTGGAAGACGTAACGAAAGCCCACATTGGGGCACGTCACTTGTTTAAGGGTTGCCGTTTAGCAGCAGCGAGCTGTAGCTTCTTGCGAACGAAGAGATTCTAAGCTGCGTTTATCAAGCTGTTTTCTCTGGCATGGTATTTTCAAAAGCTTAGCTATCATCCGCTACTCTGCACACCTGTCATCGCGAAGAGACTGGACTTTAACCTGGTGCGATGATGCGTGCCTCAGCGATCCACAGAGCTATGCTGGTTGGTGCTCTGCACCAGTCGTACCAGATTGGTCAGTGGCTAGTGGCCTGACAAACTCAGTCTCCTGACCCTCCAGGTTAGGGGTTGAAGTGAGAGTAGCGCCTTACTCCATATATCAAACTCTAGCCCAGTGCCAAAACCCAGCTACCTTTCGGTCAGGTATTTTAATCAAATGCTTTGGTTTATAACCTTAATCTTTTTCCTGTTTAGGCCTGGTCAGGCTGACAATATTCCGCCCACGTTATGCAATACAATGACTTTCTCTTCAAACAATTCATTGCTTCCCTAGTCGGCGCAAGGCCAATCGACGGTGCCATAACTGCTGCATCGAGCGGAGTGGATAGGAGTAATAATGCTTTTGCTCAGCCCCCGTCTTTTTATCTCCCCTATTGCACTTTTTCATCCGTATCGCCCAGTTCCGACTTCACTCCCCTCGTTTTCAGCCCTTTAATTCTCTGCCCTCCCCTTTGCTTTGATAGTTACTTGTCTTCGATTTTCAATTTACACGTCATCGCAGGGCGTCGATTCGGTCCAGTCGACAAGTTCAGATCCAACCAAACGGACAGCACCAGTTCATCTGTTTCTATTTGGACCCGTCTATCTTCCCTAAGACTGGCATTCCTCAACGTGTGCACTTTGTTGCAAATTAACCAGCGAGCAGCACTTGCCAAGATACTAGAGGCCTTATCGATTGTAATCTTGCGGTGCGGGTTCGAATCCGCATAGGAGTGGGCGTCCTGGCGGTATAAGCCCGCGTGCGACTGGTGGTGATCGCACGGCAGCGAGGCGCTCTTACGGCGTACAGCTGACACACTATTCACTATCGACCAACTTTTTCTATCTAGCAGAAACCGGCCTGTAAGATTGGAATTCTATGACTACCCTGCGATAGTGGCGGTACGTTCTCATTGCACTCGTCCGGAGAAGACGCGACTTCAAGTGCCGGTCAAGCCGGTTAGGACATTGCTCTGAACCCCGGGCGTATGCTGCCTTGGTCAGTTGGATCCCAGTAGACAGCTGAATGTGCACCATCAGCTAGGCTGGCTCGTTCACAACATCGGTAGCTCGTGGACAAACAATGTTTGTCATTACGGCCTACGCGCCCTCAAATTCTAGTGCTGACTCGATGAAAGATGACTTCTACCACCAGTTTCATTCTTGGTATAGTGCAGGGGTCGGCCGGTGGCCGATTGGACTGCACGTATGGTTTGCAACCATAAGTTCACCGGTTCGAATCCGCGTAGGGGTGGGCGTCCTCGCGGTATACTCAGCTCGCGCGCGACTGGTGTTGGTCGCGCGGCAGCGAAGCGCCGTTACGGCGTACAGCTGACACATTATTATTATTATTATTATTATTATTATTATTATTATTATTATTTATCATAGTGCAGGGTCTATAGTTCATGTGTTCGCGCGGTCTTGTACGGAAGTGAGTGGTGACCGACCCATATAAACGAGTTCCGTCGGATTTCGGCCTTTGACAACGGTTGTCTACGATGATAGCTCGTATGTGGTGGAAACACCACGTTTGTGACCACGATGTTAGACGTTGCGTCTTGGGCCTCCCTATCGATTAGCTAATATCGCTGCGCCAACTGAGGTGACCAGCTAATGTCTTACGCATGCCGTGCAAGCCTTTACCACGGCGCGCTCTATTTGCTCACGCAGGACTGCACTGGAAGAAGTTGCGCGGTGGTCAACCCACAATATGACGACAAAACGTCAAGGCGCTAACTTGTCTAGCCGTTGTCGGTCCCGTACGTGTTCCTTACTGGGGTCAGAGATGAAGAACATCACTAGTTGAAGACTTGAGGATATCGCGCCTAGTCGGGGCCAATGGAAGGTTTACATGTCTATACATTGATTCTAATGATTTAAACCGTAATACATAAGTTGACAAATAATGCTGAAATGGCGTGTGGAATATACAAAAAACATTTCTTTATACATTTTCGTATTTTCGGTCATTATACTTAATACACATTTATTCTATGGTTTTGGGTGGTTCGATGTCCTCTATAGCCTGCTGACAATTATATGTATATATACCCCTTCGTAACAGAAATTGTACGGATACTTTGGTGTTTGCTAGTTCGTAAACTGTCCACTGATACGCTTCGCCTGGGCGTCCAACACGGTGTAGGCTGCGTTAGTGATAGCGGTGAGCGGTTGCTACACCGCTATGAAGATGCTCGTCTATTTCTCGCGTGACTAACTGCTGACACAGCACCCGCAGGAGAGCGACATGGCGCCCACCAGCCATGGACACAAATCTATCACATCGCAATCAGTTGCCGCTGGAGATACTGTGTCCAAAACGGTCGCTCAATTTTGATCACGAGTGTGGACTCTGACCACAAACTTTTATGCGCCGGCCTGTGGGTGCCTTTCTGTGCACCTACGCAACTGACGTGAGCGCATAGATACTTTCCAACTGGCGAATCTAATGTCCTGAATGCGTATCAAAATGAGCTGGCATCCAAGCTGAGTAAGCGCCCACCGAACACAGTTGAAGACCACTGAGTGCCTATCCGCCAGACGTTATGAGCAGTAGGCATGTCTTCATGTGATAACTCAGATTTCCAAACGACATCGGGTCTCCACGCAGTCTCTGGAACTTCTGAATGCTCACCGACTTCTGGCTGGAAGCGAACATAATGAGACTCGAAGATCTTAGTGCATAACTGGCAATGGCTTGAAAAGATACCGTGAAGCCTGGTGATCTCACCGTGAGCCGCTGCCGTTGGTAATTACCATAATTTATTCCGTCTGATACTGGAACTGGGCAGCAGGAGACTTGATGTTAGCGAGAGCATATGCAACACGAATGCACAGCCGATCTACAGCTTGTCAAAATACTTGAAATGTTCTACCGACCACTCTAAGAAGCAGTTTATTCAGCCAGAGTTAATTTCTCTATCGACGATTGATTGCCCTTCTATCTGAGCAGTCCCCTTGCACTTGCTTTCACGCGCAAAAGTCGAATGTGAGATTGCACTGTTGAGCTTGAATAATGCCACGGGAGCAGTCCTCAACTTCGGAGACCTGCTCTTGTGGATGGTTTGCTTAACATATTAGTGAGTCTATGGTAGGAGGAGACTGTCCCAGTCAACTGGAGCCGCTCCATCACAGTCCCTATTTTCAACAGTAGCTTCCTTTCGGAGTGCAGTAATCATAAAGGAATCAGTCCGGTCTCAATTGCCACTAACTTGCTTGCTTCCGCCGTCCTCCATGGACTGACTGACACTCGTGAAAGCCAGATACACGAGGAGCAGGCTGGGTTTTGTCGAAATCGGAGCTACGTTGACTACGTCTTCACGTTGCGTCAATTGTTTGAACACTGCCATATTGGCAACCCACCGTAGTCGTATTCCTCGATATTAAAGTCACGTTCGGTTCATTAGATCGATTTGCTCATCTGAGCGCTGTATGCGCATACTTTGGGCAGAGTAAGGATTTATGGAAAACTATCGCTGTCTTTCAATATCTCCAACGGTGTAAGACGGTTGCGCGCTGTCGCCTTTTCTCTTTAACTTCACCATTGACGAAGTCATAGAAGCGACGTTCGCTCGACGCAACCTACAAGGTGTGGATCTGCTTCCAGTTAATCGACTTATTGACTTGGGGTATGCCGACGACATTGCCATAATCTGTGACGCTTCCCAAACCTGATAAGCTGTATTGAGCCGATTAGCGCTGGCTGTCAGTCGTTTGGGGCTATACTTTGCATAATCGAAATGTAGTCCTCCAAAATTGGCAATGACCCACTCCTGTGCTGAACCTTGGCGGTGATAAACTGGAAGTCCTTCAGGAATTCAAGTATCTGGGCAGCTATATTAGCGCCCATGGAACCGTATAGTAAAAGCTTGAGACGCCATTGCTAGTCTCCGCCACCTAGATGGCATCACTCTCCCCCTGAAGGGCAGAATTTACAATGTAGCTGTGCGCTCAACCCTGTTGTATAGATGCGAAACGGCCCATCAGCTCGACAGACATAAAGTGGCTAGTTAATTTTGATCGTCGCTGCCTTCACAGCTTAGCTCATGTCTGGTAGGAACATTGTGTGGTCTATGAGCCTGTTCGGTGTCGCGTATTTGGTGCAGGAAGAACGAGTGTACCGCTCAACTACTTTATATCACGAACCGGGCTCTGATAGCCAGGCCGTGTTGAGCATGCCAGCACATCGACTCCCGCGTTACGCGTTATTTGCACGACGAGTGTGGATTGAAGGAGAGGAGTCCAACTGAAGACTTGATCAAGAGAAATGAAATCTCTCACTTTGAAGTTGGCGTCCGTTGCTGTCTCCCGACTGCCGGTTTGGAGTCCGACAGACGATGAACACGTGTGGCCGGATACACTTGTTGATATGGCGAATAGCTGACCTCAATGACACGTTGTGAGTTTTTCTGTCCCTCCTCCACCTTGTTTTCTTTCTCCAACCATCATGTCACATCTGATGCGTGATATGGCACTAAGCATTATATTATCTTGGGTTTTTTTTACTGTATTATGTACTATTTTTATCGTTTTTTCCAAATCTTACCAGTTTTGTATTACCGCACCTTTGCTGGAGCGGGTTTATTACCTTCCTCTAATGTGTCTTGATGATTATCATGATTCACACTTAAAACGGATCGAAATATTGCACCGTTTTTAGATTATAATCTAGATGTTACTCCTAAACTATTCATGACAATGACAGCTCACTGTCTTGTAAGCGATCCGAATCAGTCAAAACTGAACCCATTTCCTCCATACTGACTAATTCCTTAGTCCCTTTAGGTTTCCAGTTACCAGAACCATGAAATAGCGTTTGACCAGGGGTCTCGATATTGATTTTCGCGATCCAACTACCTTAACATTGCGACGGCATGTGTGCCTCTGATCCATTGAATACACTGAGTGCTGGCCTCAGGTTTTGTACAGTAGTTATTGTACAGTAGTTAGCTAGACGAACTCGTATTTGTGAGAACGCTCCTCCCTGAAATAATAATAATGTGTCAGCTGTACGCCGTAACGGCGCTTCGCTGCCGCGCGACCAACACCAGTCGCGCGCGGGCTGAGTATACCGCGAGGACGCCCACCCCTACGCGGATTCGAACCGGTGACCTTATGATTGCAAAGCAAACGTGCAGACCACTCGGCCACCGGCCGCCGCTCCTCCCTAAGGAGTCTCACTGTATTCTTTCTGCCTTGTAGACAGACCTTTGCATCAGGGCATTCTGCTTATTTTTTAACCCCCTTAGGTTAACCCAGCCGCCACACAGCTCTAAATTTTTCAGGGGAAACGGCCTCGTACTACTTAGGCCATCGCACAGTTTCGAAAAGCTAGGACAAATTGTGATTTCTGGTGTGATGGTTCAGGTGCTCCTTTTGCTATCTCTGCGTCCTGGTTTGAGTTCCCGCTCGTGCGTTGGTTTGAGCATCACTACACTATTCGAGCCCACGTCCGTTTGCTTGCGGGTGCGTCAGCATAAGCTACTGTTGACTCCTTTCTCCTATCCCATTCGTTCTGTTTGCACCCCTACCGATTCTTCTCACCAACTTTCCATCCTTATTTCCCATCGTAACTGGCGACATCTGCGGTTCTACTGAAGGTTTACCATGTGCATCTTTGTCATAGAGGCTTCTTTAGACAGTCCGTTGTCATAGTACCCCTTATGGAACCGTTCTCCCCTGTTTTGGCAGTGTCCAACTGGGCTTGCATACACGCTGTCCTGGATGCAAGGCTATACTGCATGTTCGAACCCAACGTTCATGACTTACATGGTTATTGAACTTACTACGCTTCTGTTGTATGTGTATCTAGTGTTTCATGCCGAGGTTGATATTGCATACACCATGCTTCATCATCACAGTTGGGCTATATACCGACTTGAACTAGATTTCAACCTGGATAAAATGTATTCCACTTTATTTAACTTGTTCAGTTCTTTTATTATGCTTCATACTCCGGATCACTGTTATGTATTTAGCTTCCTTCAAATTCTGTGTTGGTTGTCTGATATGCCCTCTGTGGCTCCGCTTGATGTGTGTTGACAAAGTACCTATCTGTCTAACATTCCACCTCGATTACTGGATCCAGGAGATTGCTACTCTTTGTTGGGAGGACAGACTGCACCGTCCTCGTTTTCTTGTTAGACTCAAAAAGTGATTCCATGCACTTCATTGTGGAGCGGGCTACGGCCCTGCCACCGCCTGTTGTACATTTGGTATGTATAATATTCAATATAGGTAGCCAGAAATGCTGCCGCTGTGCATATATATATATATATATATATATGGTTGGAGGCATCCGAGTCCGGATTTCCCTGTCACTGCGGCTCCATAGCATAGCCACAGGACGGCTACGCCTGCAGCGGGACCATGGATGAATTGCGCTGCACCACCCACAGCTCCAACCGCACACCCCATATCCAGTGTAAACCCGAAGGAATAAGACCTGGAGGCATGTGGATTGGAGCCATGTTTCATCAACGGAGCCGGCCAACACTCCTCCACAGGCAAACACAAGCACGCTGTAATTGGGAATTAAGCGCATACAAGGCGGTGGCTGAACCGTAGTCTGCTCAACATTGAGTGCGTGGAACCGCTCTTTGAGCCTGGCACGGCCACAAGGACCGTGCACCCCGTCCCCTCCGACAACGACCAACAGCCTTCTGGCGCTAGTATAAACGTAGTGGGTAACAGACAGGTAGACACCTTGCCAAAATGCACAACAGGCGCAGCCACGCCGGGAATATCAGGCAACAGCCAGTCACTTGCGACCATATTAAATAAAATAAATCTAATAATGCATACAGATATGCCGACATAGCTCTCTAATTAATCAGCATATAAAATAACTTGTTTGCCAGAAATATCTGCTGTAGTTTCAAGACGTCAGCAAATATACCTTAAAAATATCACAATCGCGAAAATGTTATCAAACTTAACTACAACTAACTTGAGCGACGTGTGCAAGTTACTAGAATATAGTTCACATAGGCAATATTGAGGCAATATAGCAAACCCACCACCTGAAATAAAGAGACCCAGCATGCAAACAAGCAGTTAGTAAATGGAATGCAGCGTACCTACAAACGCTGTGCCGGTTCTGCCTACCTGCTCAGCAATACCCGTCGTCGCTTCGGTGGTAGCCCCGAGTGGTCTCGCTCATGGCTCACTAGGTCTGCCTGACTCAGGCACTAGCGACCGCATGTGCTACAGCACCACGCGTTCGATGTCGATGGAATACAACCAATTGGCGCCTGCCGCTTCCGCATTTGCCACTTCTTATCCACATGTATGAGGTCTTTCTCCTGCACCTTGGCAACCGCCTTCGTGATCAGATTGCGCCATACACGCCGGTCAACCGCCTTTGATTCCCATGACCTCCAATCAAGATTAGAACGTGAGAGACTCACTTTGATCATGTCCTGGTAACGAAGCTTGGGTTTCCCCACATGCCGCTTCCCAGTGCTCGGCTGACCATATAATAGTTGTTTTGATATCCGCGTCGAATCAACACGGCTCACATGACCGAGCCACCTCAGGTGTCTCAACAAAAATATGCAGTCCACTGCATACAGTCCACTTCGGCGCAGCATCTCCGTGTCCGCAACTCTGTCGCACCAACCGATGCGCAGAATCCGTCGCAACCAATGTTGATGGAACCGCTCGAGATATCACACATCTCCATGGTACATCATCCACGTTTCACTGCCGTATAAGAAGAACGAACAACACCATGGATTTGTACACCATCAGCCTCGTGCCAATGATACGCTGATGGTTGTTCCACACTCGGTACTCCAACTTCCCGAATGCCGCCGCTGCCTTCAAGACGCGGATACGCAGCTCACTCTATCTGCTGGTCAGTCGACATCACACTCCCAAGGTAGCAGAAGCGGGAGGTAGTTTCTAATACTTCAGCACCAATACTGATTTGCGGCAATACTGAAGATTGCACCTCCGGTGAATGCTGTAAGAGAGACAGTTTTGCTTGTGTTGATGGTGAGCCCGAATTTGGCCGTTATCTTAGCCAGAGCAACAGTCATGTGGTGCAACGCATCTGCGCTGTGTGCAAACAACGCACAGTCGTCAGCAAACAGCAACGTACGGATAGTTGTCTCACAGACTAGAGCTTTCCCACCGAAACGATGGATGTTCAGCAACCCACCATCAATACGATGCTCCACTCGAACATCAAAAGCACAAAATATCATTGCATGAAGAGAAATATCATACAGAGCAGGAGCTAAGACAGCCTTGCTTCACACCAGTGGCAACTGCAAAGTCATCCGAGGTCTTTCCACTCAGCTGCACCCTCGCCCGCATACCACTGTGCAGACATTCAATGAAACACAAACTTACGTGGACAACCAAACTTACCCAACACCATCCACAATGCCTTGCGGTTCACCGTACCAAATGCCTTAGTGAAATCAACAAAAAGCGAGTACAACGGCTGGTGTCGTTCTCTTGCAACTGACGAGACGCAAATACCATATCTTTAGTGCTGCGGCCCGAACGGAATCCGCATTGCTCTTCCGCTACGTTTAGTTCCACAACCTGACTGACGAGGCCGTTGAGCAGAATTCGGGCAATCACCTTGCGCACACAACACAGCGAATGGATGCCACGATAATTCGTACAACGTTGCTTGCTCTCATTGCCCTTGTACAGTGGTATCTCAAGGGCATCCTTCAGCTCAGCATGCACCTCCTCCTTAATCCACACGCGTTGCACCAAGTGGTGCAGCGCAGTCACGGGTCTGCCGTGTTTCAATGTTTCAGGCAGGATTTCGCCGGCACCGGCACACTTGCGGTTTCGCAACTGAGTAGGTGCTGTCTGCGTCTCATCCACGTTCGCCTTCACATCGTGCTGTTCAGGCTATTCAAAGTAAACCAGTCGATCTCTGAACGGTTGTTCAAGAGAAAGTCAAAGTGTTTTTGCCAGATCTGCATTAGGTCTGCAGTCTGTGTGCAGGTATCGCCTAAGCTGCCATCGACCAGCGTTCTCTGCGGCTCCAATCTCGGTCCATACACCGCTATCTGAATCAGCTGGGATAATCTGGCTACGGTCGAACCGTTTCAGTAAACAAATAGAAGTCCGACCTCTCAAAGAGTGTGCTTGATAATTATGTAAACATTATCAAAACGCTGTACGCGCCTAGTTCGGGTAGACTGAGGGTTTATGGAAAACTGTCGCCGCCCTTCAATATCTCCAGCGGTGTGAGACAAGGCTGCTCGCTGTCACCATTTTAACTTCGCCGTTGCCAAAGTCATGATAACGGCGTCCGCTCCTTCCAGATGATCGACTTCTTGATTTGGAGTATGTCGACGACATTCTCCTAATCTATGAGAACTCTCGAACTTGTCAGGCTGCACTGGCTAGATTAGCACTGGATGTCAGTCCTTTTGTGTTATTCTTCGCATCTGGGATGTGGATGAAAAAGGAGGGGAGGCCAAGCATTGTCTTGGTCGAGGGGAATTAAAACCTACACTTCGAAGTTGACGTCGGTAGGCGTACGCCGGCTGCCTGGCTGTGGTCCCGATGACGATGAACACGCTTGATTGGATACGTTTGCTGATATGGCGAAGAGCCGGTTCCAATGGCATTTGTGTCATGAGTTTCTTTGTCCACCCCAACCCTGTTAAGTGACAAGGACACGATCAAAAAGTCACGATGGCGGCGGGCGGAAAACAGGCGTTCATTCAGTATAGTGTAGCCTATTTAAAGGAAATAAACACTGTTAATCTTCGAGCCTTCTCAGTGGGTCTCCTGTTTTTCGGCTCACCTCATTGGTTGCGTTCCCCTTTCCTTTCATCGGGTTATGTTATTCCTCTTCGGTCGCTGTCTTCCTGTCTCGCGCAATGATCACGTCTTTCGTGCTTGGCATCTGATTGGCCGTATTTCTTTGGACCGCTCATATTTGGCTTTGCACTCTGAAACTTGCCGTTAATAGCGATTCTCGAGTTGCCAGTGCGCCCTCTATGTTCTATTGTCCAATCCGGTTTGTCGGTTTCTGGATACGTGGGCCACTCGTGATTCGCTGTCCAGCCATCGCTGTGTCTCCCGGTGGGTTCACGCGTTCTCTCCATCGAACTGATCCGCTGACTCCGGTAACCTGCGCTTAGGTGGTAAGGTCGAGCATACTGGACTGGTTTCCTAAACCCCGTTACATCCTTTTCCTTTTATTTTGTTAGGATTGCGCCGCAGTATGTCCCATACTGCTTTCCGCTGCGTGTGAGTTTCCTTCCTTCTGCAGGGGTGACGCGTATCTGCCTTGGCTGCTGTTGTCGGTTTTCCATCTGGGTAAAACGCGTACAACCTGCTTTCCGGACCTGTACTCGGTTCCGCTTAATTGTAGTGCCCCAATCTTCACTTCGTAGCTTCTCTCTCCCTTGCGGCTCTGAATAACTCCCTTCCTCCAGTGTCCCTCTGATCCTGGTACTGGTTGCACCCACACTTCTTCTCCCACTGCTAGAGGTTGGAGTTTTCTCGCCCCGCGATCGTAGTATTTCTTTTGCCTAAGCATTCTGTTTCGTAACCGCTCGTGTATCGAGGTCGCTGGTGATACTTCAGGTGTTAGCAGATTTGACGCAGTTGGTATCAACGTTCTTGTCCTCCGGCTGAAGAGTCGCTGCACCGGACTTGCCCCAATTTCTGTTGATGGCGTGTTTCTGCGTTCCAGCAACATAATATAAGGGTCCTCATGAGTCTCCTTAGCTTTGGTAAGCACCTTCTTTGCTTCTTTTACCGCCGACTCGGCCTTTCCATTTGATTGGCTGTGATATGGGCTAGTAAGCCGGTGATGGAAATCCCACTTTCTGCTGAACTCTCGGAACTCTGCGCTAACGAACTGCGGCCCGTTGTCCGAGACTACTACCTCCGGTATTCCGTGATGAGCAAATTGATATCGTAGCTTATTCACCACTGCGTCTGTACTGGTCGTAGCAAGAGCATCGATTTCGAAGTAGTCACTGAAATAATCAACCAACACTAAGTAACTTTTTCCATCGTGGATGAAGATGTCTACTGCAACCATCTGCCAGGGCCTGTCCGGAACGTCACGGAGCATCATCGGTTCTTTTGACTGACGTACGTCGTGTGTTCGGCATGCCAGACAATTTGAGACGTAATCTCGTATTTGGCTGGTCATTCCCGGCCAAAACATTAGCTCTCGCGCTCTGGCCACACAATTGTTGACTCCCAAATGTGCATAGTGGACAAGCTCTGTCATCGCGCGCTGCAACGCTTTGGGGATTAGTATCCTATTGCCTTTGAATATCAACCCATCTTGGACAATGAGTTCATCACGAAAATGGAAAAAACGGGGTCAGCTCTCCTGGTAGATCTTTCTTGTTCTTGGGCCAGCCACTTAGTATTGTCTGCCTCAGTAGCTTGCATAACCCGTCTTCCTCCGTGCACTGCTGGAGCTGTTTCAGTCACTCCTCGGTAACAGCTACTATTTGTGCTGCATGAACGAAATCTGAATCTTCGTCTTCCTTTGGTGTGTCTGACAGATATGCCCTGGATAACGTGTCTGCGATATGCATTTCGGGACCAGGTCGATACACAATCTCTAGGTCGTACTTTTGAAGGCGAATAAGCATTCTCTGTAAGCGGCGGGGAACAACATGTAGCGGCTTGTTGGCGATGGAAACCAACGGTTTCTGATCTGTAAGCACTGTAGTCTTCCGGCCAAATGTATAGTCATTAAAACGTTCGACGGCGTAAACCACTGCAAGCATCACTTTTTCTATCTGGGCGTAACGACGCTCGGTCTCTGTCAACGTCCTACTGCGAAAATCGATGGGTTTCCCATTCTGCATGAGTACGGCCCCGATACCAAATTGACTGCTGTCGCATTGAATCTCGAGCGTGAGTTGCGGATTATAGTAGGCGAGAACAGGTGCGTTAGTGATGAGTTCCTTGATTGCCTGGAAGGCCTCTTCTTGTTCTGCGCCCCAATGCCAGCTTTCGCCCTTATGAGTCAACTTTCTGATCGATGTCATAACATCAGCTAACTTGGGCAGGAACCGGCTCAGATAATTGATCATCCCATTTAGCCTGCCAACCGCTTTCACATCTGTGGGGACGGCATATCTCTTATAGCTCTTACTTTCTCAGGGTCTGGTTTTAGCCCTTCCGCGCTTAACACATGCCCATGAAATATAACCTCTGTACTGCGTAGTTCGATCTTTTCGCGTTTCAGTTTGATGTTTCTTTCAACACAACGTTGTAAAAAGCTACGAAGGTTCTGATCGTGCTCTTCACGAGTAGCGACAAAAACCAACACATCGTCCGCTACGCAGAATACTCCCTGTAGATCGTCCAACGCTTTCATTAGTCCCTTCTGGAAGATTTCGTTAGACACTTTCAGTCCAAACGGTAAACGAAGCCAACGGAACTGCCCGAATGGTGTTCCGAAAGTTGTCATGTAGCTTGACTCATCGTCTAGTGATACGTGCCAGAACGCAGAGGCGAGATGGACATTCGTGAACACTTTAGAATTGCATAACACCGGCAGCATGTCGTCTAGTGTCGGTAACGTAAAATACTCTCTCTTGAGTGCGGCATTAAGCGGTTTCGGATCAATGCATATACGCAGCTCGCCTGACTTTTTTGTAATAATCGCCACCTGGCTGACCCACTCAGTCGGTTCGTCAACTTTAGATATCACTCCCAGACTACAGATACGTTGCAACTCATTCAAGAACTTTTCGCGCAAAGCAATTGGCACCTTCCTAGCTGGTAACGCCACCGGTGTTGCTAGCTCGTTTAACGATAAGTGAGCGGGTCCCTCGAACATCCCTACTCCGCCATCAAACACACTCGAGTACTTATCAAAAATATCTACCTCGACGTCACACGCATGAACAAAACGTTCGTGGTTAAAAGAAACAAAACCAAAACGCTGGATAGAATCAATGCCCAGAATGGGCATAAGGTCTTCCGAAACAATCAGGAACTCCAGCGGGTGCTCTGTTCCTTCCTTTGGATTGACCGTCTCCAAAATGACGATGCCCTTCGGTTGCAGCCTTGAGCCGTTCCACATTTTGAGACACTTTTGAGTTTCTTCACATCGCACTCCCTTGCAGTATTTTTCAGGCAAGATGTTAACCGCCGCCCCGGAGTCTAGCTGAAAACGCACCGGTTGTCCTCGAACCAAAAGTGTTGCAAACACGCACTTGCTTTTCGCCCGGCCATCCATGTCGTTTATCAACGATTCTTGTTCCCGTTCTCTGGCATCGTCGGCAACCGAACTCACTCTGTATGATCTACAGCAACGAGCAAAGTGACCTTTCTTGGAGCACTTCATGCACGTCCGACCCCACGCTGGACAACTCTCCTTCTTCTTTTGGTGCCTGCGGCCGCAAAACTGGCAATCAGTTACCTGTTCATCGGGTGATCTCGGGATACGTCCCTCGGTTCGGAATACTGCGAACAACTCCGTATTCTTTTCGGCGCGCAGATGTTCGACTTGCTGATCTGTTCTGGCCTCACTGAGGCAGATGTCGACACGCTGTTCCAGTGACAAGTTCCTTTGTCGCAGAAACCGGCGTGTGAGTTCATCGTTCCTTATCCCAATAACGATGCGATCCCGTATTAGTGACTCCTTCATGCATTCACAGAAATTGCAAGTTTGTGCCAGGAGCTTCAATTCTGTGATGTATTTCTCGAACGACTCCCCCGGTAAACGATCGCGTCCAAAAAACAGATATCGTTGGTAGGTCTCGTTCACACGCGCTTCGCAGAACTCGCCAAATGTCCGCATCACTTCGGATAGATCCGCCTTCTGGCTGCCAAACTTCAGTGTTTCAAGAACCCTCCTTGCCTAAACATTGCGAGTTGGTAGTTCGTCGGCTGGGCGTCCAGCTGAGTCAGTGTTGTGAGATACGCCCACTTGCTCTTCCAAATCCGCCAACTGTCTGGTAGAGAACTCTCAGTCATCTGCAAAGGGGATGGAAACGAAATCGCCGGTTGACCTCCAACTGCAAGCTGCATCTTGGACATCGGTTTCTTCTTCTCCTCTGTCACTATGTTAAGTGACACGGACACGATCAAAAAGTCACGATGGCGGCGGGCGGAAAACAGGCGTTCATTCAGTATAGTGTAGCCTATTTAAAGGAAATAAACACTGTTAATCTTCGAGCCTTCTCAGTGGGTCTCCTGTTTTTCGGCTCACCTCATTGGTTGCGTTCCCCTTTCCTTTCATCGGGTTATGTTATTCCTCTTCGGTCACTATCTTCCTGTCTCGCGCCGTATTTCTTTGGACCGCTCATATTAGGCTTTGCACTCTGAAACTTGCCGTTAATAGCGATCCTCGTGTGTGAAACAGTTAGTTCCCTTTAGTAATTTGAAAAGCGCAGTAAGAAGACGAAGACTGGCAAATGCACGCATTTCGTATTGTCTCATCAGTGCCTTTAACAATAACTCGCAATAACATTTATTCAGTGAAGGGTGCGACCAAACATACATACAAACAGACAAATAGACCAACACGTGATAAGTGAGACAGGGTTATCACCCCTATCCCCAGGGCAGTCTAATGCTGACCGATAATTGTTTCTGAACACAAAGCATCGGCTTAATCCGGTTAATTGCAATCGCCTCTGCGAAACGGAGAATGCGAGAATTGTTGTGTTGTAATAGGATTGTGAACGCCGAATTGACCTCGGCTTGGTGACCTGTGATCAATAGGTGTCGGCCGATCGAAGAGGCTGGTGGCTTACGCAGACAAGCAGCTTGACTCTGGCCAGTTTCCTGCGCGGGTTGCCAGTGCGCCCTCTATGTTCTATTGTCCAATCCGGTTTGTCGGTTTCTGGATACGTGGGCCACTCGTGATTCGTTGTCCAGCCATCGCTGTGTCTCCCGGTGGGTTCACGCGTTCTCTCCATCGAACTGGTCCGCTGACTCCGGTAACCTGCGCTTAGGTGGTAAGGTCGCGCATACTGGACTGGTTTCCTAAATCCCGTTACAAACCGCTCGTTTAGATTGCCTCTCCAATATCGATCTCGTTCCAAATGCATAATATGATATTTAACATTCTATTACACGCTTATTGAACCTTTTTGTAGTCTGCAATTTTTAGTATCTTATCTTTTTGTATTGCGGCTTATTAGCTGATGCGTATTCCTCACTTTCAGATGACGTGTATGATGATGGTGCTTTGCACCCTCAAAATGCAAAGTTCTCCTCTAAAATGAGCAGGAACGCACGCTTGCGTTGACTCTAAGTGCTGATCAGTTAGATTTCGTTCAGAAATTTACATGCTTTGGTAGCTATCCTATCGTCTGTCCCGTAAGGTCGACAAAGATAAGGAGGCTTGTTAACTTTGGCCATCGCTGCCTTCGCAGTTTAGCTCATGTCTGGTGGAAAGACTGACTGATCAATGAACGTGTTCCACGTCTCGTATTTGGTGCAGTGAGAACGAGTGCATCGCTCAGTACCTTTATCTCATGCACCAGGCTCCGATAGCTGCGCCACGTGTTGCGAATGCCAGCACAACGAACCATGCGTTGTGCGTTATTTGCGCGACGGGTGTGGATTGAAGGAGGGGTGTCCAGCAATAGACTTGGTCAAGAAGAATTATGACTGGCTTCAAAGTTGGTTCTCGTTGGTGTCTGCAGTCCGCCGGGTTGTGGTCCGAAAGATGCTGAACACATTTGATTGGATATACTTGTTGACATGGCGAAGAGTCCATCTCGATGGCGTTTGTGTTTTGTTCTTTATTTCTCCGTTTTAGTTTTCCCCTCCAACAGCGCTCTCATACCCAATGATACTTAACATTATATTACTATTTTCTAGTTTTGTTGTCTGTCATGTTTAATGTCCTATTTTTCCTCAATTGCGACATATTAACTGGTGTATTGTCCACCCTCAGCTGACGTGTAGTGATGAGAAGGAGACGGAGGGTGACAAGTGATTCCACAGATTGATTTGCCAGTAAAAGGCATCGCTTTCTGCAATAAGGTCCAGTGGCGCGCCCAAGATTTTGCGGGGGTACACTGGTGAACGCAGGTGATAGGAAAGATTTATAAGCCAGTTGAGCTGAGGGTCCAGCTAGGTTGTCGGCATCAAGCATACGGTACTTTGGTTTCACGGAACCCCCCAGCCCATGCAGATATCTGGATGGATCAGGGCGGTATCTGAGTTAAGTACGTAGACCAAATCGTTCTGCAGTGCTGTTTGCTATCCCGTCATCCGTAGCTGATTGCAATGTTACCGATCTGCAGCCACGCTTTCGTTGGCTTAGGGGGCGCCAATTGGCTGAACACTCACGTGCCTAGATATTGTGCCCGAAAGAATGCCGTAGTCTTCACGTAATGTGAATAGTTTATCCCCGTTATCAATGCGACTCTCATCAAGGGTGTGACAGCCACAGAGCTGGCGTTCTCATGGTCGCAGGCGACCGATCTGTGCATTGAAGTCTCCAATAACGATAACAACATTTGATTTTCCAGCCTTACTCAAAAACTAGTGGAGTCCGCGATAACCGGTACGCATCTGCAGTCATTTGGAGCGTAGGCGGGGACCCCAAACAAATTCCGATGCCTGTTGATTTTACTAGAGCCCTCAAGCTAGACTGCGCGTAGTCAGCTGTCGATCGGGATGCAGTTCAACAGCACGGCCTTAACTTTGTCACTCAAAGCAATGGCAACATTAGCCTAACCGACTGTAGGTGCTTCTCTGTCACCCAACTGACCCAGCGATTATTTGGTTCCGAGTTCGACAACAGATGTCAAATTACGCACTTTGCTGGGGTACTGTAAGAGCCAGGGACTCTAGAGTAAATGCTAAACCCGCCTGCTGTTCAGTCTGCGTGAGCATTCGTATCTTGAAGGCTGCAAACCGGAATGAAGTTCGGGCTCGAAGGAAGGCCACTGGCCGGACCCTTTTTGCATGAGCGCAGTTGAAATCGGCGATAGATTCAGATGAACAGGTAATATTTTTGCGGGTGATGTGGGGCATGAACAATAAAGTACGCATGAGCTTCTTGTAATGTCTGACGGTGCAAACATTGGGTTTCTGTCCAGGTGGAATGTGGTCGATTTGGGTTACGTGGACAACACCGACTTACTGGCGGACAAGCGCGAGGCTTCCCAGCCAATCCTCGACAAGCTCTAGATAGGTACCATCATTCGCACCCGATTTGTACCTTCTAAATGAAGACTGCTGTTGTAGTTCTACTCGCCACTTGCTAATCCCTTGCATCGACGTCGAACTGCAGATAATTACTCATAGTAGCCGCGTTCTCAGCAATGAATGCGTACGATAGCCAGCTGTTTGTGACGGTATGTCGTCTATACGAGATCTAGGCGCCTTAACTATTAATGTTTACTTAGGGCATTAAGGTTTTCAGACAAACCCCTCTCTTATTATCCTTTATTCCATAAATCATCATAGTTGTATGGCAACGAAGCATCAGTTCAAGTGGTGATGTACTGCTGTTGCAATGACCAGTTGTTTACTATTCCAACCCATCCTTAACACTCAACTAAAGATACTTCTTCTAATGAAGTGGTAACTGCGAATAACGTAGTCACTTGTAGGCCCACCAGCATGAACGCTGAGCGCGTTATTCCTACCGTATCTGTAGATTCTTGAATCCGCTTAGTATATTGATGTCTCACTTCATACTTCGAATAGTTTCAATCTGAACTAGTGCTGTTGAAGCGGAACAAGGCGCCTGAGTCCAACGATTTCCACTACTGTTTAAGGATACAGGACCTTAGCCTTACAGATCACAAACCTGCCTTGTAATCCGAGGGCGCGGGTTTGGGCTTGCCTAGGGACCGGGTGACCGTCGCATTATCCTTAGCCCACTTGCGACTTGTAGTTGCACGGTAGTGAAGCTCTGGTACTACATGCCGACGTGCTGTTGATGCCTTTCCTTTTTTATCTGAGTGTCATTCTTCATACACTGACACACTTGAAAATCAACGCGAAGAACCCGCCACTCGTCGCTGAAGTGAGGGCTGTAATGACCACATTTTTGACTTGGATTAGGCTAACTGCATTTCCCTAACCTGTGACATCTCCCAAACCTACAAATCTACACTAGCTGTCAGTCGTACTAGGCTGTATTTTGCACTCTCGGAATGAAAAAATCCTTATTCAAAATTGACATGGTCCACCACTCGCACTAACCCTTTTGGCGGAGGGGTTTGTCACCTAGAAGTCGTCCAAAAATCCAACTACCTGGGCAGCAGTACCAGCGCATTCGAAGTAGGAGATGAAGTAACAAACCGTTTAGCCAATCTCTAGGTCGTTTTTCCCAACCTCGCGACTTTATATCACCGGCATGACATCATTCTCACTCTAAAGGGTAGAGTGCACAATGATGTCACTCGTTTAAGCTCTCTATGCAGTTGCTAAACCTGATCCATCAGATAGACAGATATAAAAGGCTGGTTTTTTTCGCTCACGTGTGGCTTCGCAGTTTGGTTCATGTTTGCTTGGAGTACTGCGTGTGCAGTACTCACGTTTACCAATCTATTTGTGACTCAGGAAGAGCAGATGATCTGCTCAGCATCAGCATCCGATGGCTGAGTCATATGTTAAACATGCCGATTCCCACTAGGTGTGTTATTTAAGCGACCGTGGTCTGGATAGGAAAAATAAGAAAAGGAGCCAGTCGACTGATTGTTAGTCTACTACGCACTGACGAAATCACCTCAGTTAATGCTGAAACGTCTGCAATGAAATTGTTCAGCCCGGAGAACAGACCGAACCCTGTACAGACAACCCGAACTACAGATATTCCGAATTATCACTTGCCTTCTTGCGATGTTATTGATCGCTTTTCCCGTGGCAAGTTGTCGCCGTCCTTCTGTATCCAGCGATGTGAGACAAGGTACCCCACTGTCAACTTTCCTTTCCAACTTCATCACCGGTGCGAAGTCACGAAAACTGCGGTCACTGGGCACGACTTGGCAAGTGTGGAGATGCTCCCAGTTGAGTGCTTTCTTTACTTTGAGTACGCTGACAACATTGCCCACATCTGTGACAGCTCCCAAACTTGCTAGCTAGCACTGATTGTTGATCGTTTCGGGCTATGCTTTGCATCCTCAAAATGCAGTGTCCTCCAAAATTGGCAGGGACTCACCCTCAGCAGTGACCAGCTAAAAATCATCCAAAAGTTCAACTGACAAGGCAGGTATATTAGCACCCGTGGGGCTGAAGATAAGATAACGAACCGTATGGAAGTTCGACGCACTTTTGCCAATGTTCGCCACTTTGGCGCTGGAGTGATATCACTCACCCTGAAAGACTTTCAATGCAGCCATCCGTACAACCCTCTTGTAGAGTTTCCCATATACAGTGGCCCGTCAGGTCGACAGACATAACGAGGCTACGTTCGTCAATTACTGTCTTCACAATTCATCTCGTGCTTGTTGAGAACCCCACCTGAGCAACACGCGACGCGTCTTCGGCGTCGCGTATTTGGGGCAGGAAGAGCGAGTGAAACACTCAGCATCATTAGTTCACGCACCAGGCTTCGATCGCTTGACCACGTGTTGCACATACCAACTCACCGACTTCCGCGACTTGCGTTGTTTGCGCGACTCGCTTGTGGATTGAAGAAGAGAAGGGGATGACAAGCGATTACTTGTTCAGGCGAAATGAAGGCTCTCAGTTCGAAGTTGGAATCGGCTGATGTCTCCTGACTGCGGGGTTGGGGACCGAAGGATGATGAACATGTTTACTTGGACACGCTAGTCGACATGGTGAAGAGTCGCGCTCGATAGCATTTGTGTTGTGATTTTATTTGTCACTCACATTTAGGTTCTTCCTCAAACTTCGATCTCCCTCCCGAAGCATGATATAATAGTAGACATTGTATTATTATTTTATTTTTATTCCGTAATGTTTTGTGCCTCGCGTTTTCATATATCTTATCCTTTTTGTATTGCAGCACAACAGAAAAATGCATCAGCAGTACGTCGGTACACAGTACCGGTGCTTCGCTGCCACGCAACCACCATTAGTCGCGCATGGGCTAAGCATATCGCAAGGGTCGCCCGCTCCCCTACACGGGCTCGAACCCGCTACTTTAACAGTACACGGCAGGCTTGTGCTCCTTAAGGCTACAACATATGAGTTGTTTCTTGCCTTTAACTAACATGCAATGACGCTGTCAAAACACTTAGTGCGTTGGGCTGAGCACTTTGAAAGGCAGTTTAATCGGTCGGCATAGTCAGATTTCTCGCCGGTCACTAATCCCCCTACTCCCCAGGGCTGTCTCAATGGGTCCTCCCTCTCGCTCAGAACTCGAACATGAGATCGGACTGCTGCATTTGAATAAAGCCGCGGGACCAGATGATTTTCATCCAGCCCTTTTCAAATTCAGGGGCTTGCTCTTGTTGATGAATTACACGAATTACTAGTGAAACTATGGGAGAAGGAAATTGTCCCAACCGACTGGAGTCGCTCCGCTGTTGTCCCGATCTCCAAGGAGGGCTCACGTTCTGAATACGGTCATCATAGAGGAATCAGTCTGATCGCTTGTTTTTGTCGTCCTTTACAAGCTGACTAGCACTCGTGAAGGCCAAATTCGTGAGAAGCAAGCCGGGTTTCGTCGGGCTCAGGGCTGCATTGACCACATCTGCACTTTGCGTCAGTTCCTGGGGCACCGTAGTCGTGTTCCTCGATATCAAAGGTATCCTCGAATCAGTGGACTATCTGCTAAGGAAAGGTGTGCCCGAGATATACGTAGATATTATCCGAGCGCTTTACGCGCGTAGCTGGTGCAGTGAGGGCTTACGGCAAGCTGTCGCCACCCTTCAATATCTCCAGCGGCGTGAGACAAGGATGCCCGCTGTCACCTTTCCTCTTCAACTTCACTATTGACGAAGTCACGGAGTTCACATTCATAGTACATGACTTAGATGGTGTGGGGCTGCTCACAGGTGAACGACTTCTTGACTTGGAGTATGCTAATCACATTGCCTTTATGTGACAGCTCTCAAACGTGCCAAGCAGTACTAGACAGATTAGCACTGGCTGTCATCTGTTTCGGACTATGCTTTGCACCCTCGAAGTGCAAAACTCTCCTCCAAGATTGTCACTGACTGAGTCCTGTGCTGACCATTGGTGGGGATCATTTAAAGTCGTACAAAAATTCAACTACCTGGGCACTTGCATCAGCACCTTTGGAATTGTAGACGAAGTGTGGCAAAAGCCAAAGCGCTTTTGCTAGCCTTCATCACCTATGGTGCTGGCGCGACATCACTCTCCCCGTGAATAGTAGAACATATAATACAGCCGTACGTTCGACCCTGCTGTACAGTTGTAAAACTTCGCCCATTAGATCAGCCGACATAAAGTGGCGAGTTAAATTCCACCACCGGTGTCTTCGCAATTTGGCTCATATCTGGTGGGAAGACCGTGTTCGGCGCCCTGTTTATGGCACAGGCAGAAGTGGACCGCTCAGCACCGTTATATCACACACCATGCTCCAATGGCTGGGCCGCGTGTTAAGCATGCCAGCCCAACGACTCCAGCGATGTTCGTTGGTTGCTTGCCGGGGCTGTGGATGGAAGTAGAAGCGAGGTGGCCAAGCGATGACTTGGTCGAGAGGAATGAAGGCCCTTACTTCGTAGTGGTGGCGTAGGCGTCCGCGCGATATACTCAGCCCGCGCGCGACTGGTGGTAGTCGCGCGGCAGCAAAGCGCCGTTACGTCGTACAGCTGACATTATTATTACTTAGTTTGTCTCCGTTGAAGCTTCTCGTCTCCCTGGTTGGCGTCCGCAAAATGATGAACACGTTTGACTTGATACACTTGTTGACATATCAAGGTACCGACCTTAATGGCGCTTGTGTTATGAGTTTCTTTGTCCCTCTCTCTTCTACCACGATCTCATTTACTAGGCCTAATGTAACTTTTTTGCGGCCCGATAGCGGGCTGGTTGTTCTCCAGAACGATGTTTATTCGTTACTAGTGGCTCAATTGGCGTGTCTCTGTTACATGTGTCTTATGTATTACGGCACAATATCTGATGTGTTTTCCACCTCTAGCTGACGTCTATGATGATGAACGACGCAATTGATGATGTATCTTCAGTTACGCCATCGACCACCTGCTCGTAGCCTTAAGGATCACAAGCCTGCCTTGTAATACGAGGACGCGGGTTCGAGCCTACGTGGGGACCGAGCGACTCGCATTATAATTAGCCCACGTGCGACTTATGGTGGTTGCGCGGCAACGAAGCGTCGATACTGCGTACCGGTGTACTCTTGATACCTTTTTTGCCTTTCACGCCGTCCACCACGGTGTGACGAGTCGACTGGAACGTCCGCCATATTTGGGCTGATATTCAACGCTCCCGGCGTACCTCTCACTTTAATTGGTTCTTTTTGTTAATCGGCCTTTGCGTTTTACTTTACTGGGGCAACCTCTGACGATTGCTCTATCGTTAGGCTTTGTAGCTAGCCTGCGGAATTGGGATCTCTGAGGCTATTATTTCCCAGGATATATCGGCACTTCACCAGCTAATTTTCAGACGTTTCTGATCACGATCCATTGAACGCGGCAGATAGATTTTAAAGTGCCTCGGTATCTTTTCAATAGGGAACTGCTTTTCTGTAACGGCTCTGACTGACGTTATATGGATCGTAGTAGTTCAGGCGTTTGACTCGCAGCCTTTACTTTCAGCGTTCAAGCCCCTGATTCTGCATCGGTATGGGCGCCACGCATTATCCCAACGCGCGTAATATTGCTTTTGGTTTCACAGCAACTGAACACTGATACAAAGTACTGTTGTGTTTGTGTAGGGCACCCCGCTAAGTGACGGTTAAACAGTTTATCCTAGCTCCGGAAATTTGGCTGTATGGCGGATATCACAAATTGTTGGCTTCTTTTGACGACACCATTTTACACTCTTCAATTTTTTTCCTTACCCTAATCATTCAGCGTCCATCATCTCCCGTACTTTTTCACACCTGGTCTTATCTGTCTTTATTCTTTTTTCCGGGATGTACATCACTAAATTCACATCACTAGCCCATAGTTTGCAAAGGTTTGTACTGCCATATCCACCACATTACAGCGAGCGTGATTCCGGTCAGATTGGGGGGTGGGGGGTGGCTTGCTTGCTGCTTTTATGTTTTAACAGGTTTTTTGTTACTATCGTTCCGGACATTTTTACCAAGTTGGGGCAGTGTAAAACAGGCAGAGAAGTGATCACTTTGGAAATATCTTCAGTTCATTTCGAAGTCTGTGTCCTCAGCGGAACGTTGGATTACTAGGACTGACACGATGTAGATGCATCGACCCTTAATGTTTGCTCAAGATACTGAGGTCTTGCCCTAGTTTTCCACGCTCTTATTATTCCTCCTTAGCCGGGATTTTCTAGTTGTGTTAGAGTGCTGATGTACTGCTGTCGCTGTTTTGTCCTTGTTGTATACGATGGTAATGGTTGAATTGGTTCGTCTTTCCTTTGTTGCTTACTAGTCAGTGGTGTATCGTAGGTTGTTTTCTTATTCAAAGCACCGAATTTGCCATTTAATTGGGTGTGATTCCATTTTTCGCGTGTTGTATCTGCACCTGTTGGGAATTGATTAAGGATTACTGTCAAAGCGATTGCCTTCCAATGTGAGCTTTTCACTCGGATCTGACCTTAATTGAGCCATGTGTGTCTGTCCCCTATCGGATCGCCGCACCACAATTCCTTCTTGCTCGTTCCCGCTAATTAGGTTCCGTTGGCGCTGATGAGCTGTATTTTTCACTTCTGGCCCGCACTACACTCTGTTCACATGGTGCGTCGTGGTCTGTGGCCATATTATTCTGAAGCATCTTTCCTTGTTACAGTCCTTAGTTTTCTTGACAGCTAGCCCCGTGTTTTCTTTTTAGCTGCTGCGATCTGCAACCCTCTATTTGTTTCGTATCACAAGGGTTTTGCCACTCACAATTGAGCATGAGCGCTAGCGACTAGCGCACTCCTAACGGTACAAACCGCACTGCGTGCATCCATCTGTCTCCTTTTTATCTAGGTATTCGGTCACTCCATTTGCAGCATGGGTGGCGTAACATGCTAACCGGTGAACACGCTATGTGGTTCAGGGCGTCAGTCGTGAACTACTAAGCTCTGAGTTCCACCCCAGCTCACACTATCGCCACCTGACGAGTCCAAACCACGATGAAACCGCGGTTGTGGTGTGCCAGTGTTGGGATGAGCAACACCCATCTATTTCCATGCTAACTGGTGTTTATCTTCCGTAAGATGTAGACATATTGAACGCTTGATATTCGAAGGTATCAACACCGCGTCGGCATTTAGTAGCGACGCTTCGCCACAATACGACGACGACCACCACCACCAGTTGCATGCAGGCTAGAGGTATTACGAATTCCTCCTCATCAACGCGAGATTTAACTGACTTGTATATTCCAGGCCAGAGGGCTTTTCCAGTCGACAGCCGACCCTGGATACTTTGAGACAGGGGCTGTGTTGTATGGTGCATCAGTGCTCGAATAGCATCAATCACTTTTATACCTCATTTGCTTGCTTCTGTCCCCCTCGGGTGTTCACTCAAGTTAACATCCGGACGACTGCTGAAATCTTGGGGAATGCGAGTATTCCCTTCAACAAACTGGTTTTGTTGCGCCAGTTAAAATGGCTCGGTCACGTCCTACGCATGGCACCTGAGCGTCTACCGCGTCGCGCACTATTCCCTCGTCAAGGACCTGGCTGGAGGCGACCGCGTGGTGGTCAGCCTTCCACTTGGCGGCAGCACATGAAATCGCTGACGTCGTGTCTATCCGCTGTTGGATCCATACGTCTTCCAGGATGGGGACCCAAAGATGAGGAGTGCCAATGGCTTAGCACTCTTGAAGATATGGCCCGCAACCGGAATCAATGGAAGAATTGTGTACAGTATTGTATTGATTCACATGATTAATATTACAAAGATTAAAATGACAAAAAAGAGCAAAAGCGGCGTGTGAAAAACAAACTAAAAATGTTTTGTTCTACTTTTTATCGAAATGTTCCATTCTTCCTGTGGCATATTAGTTGAAGTGTGTTGCTCACCTTCAACTAGCATGCCACGATGGTTACGACGCGATGAATCTTACTTATCTGCTGATCTCCATGGTTTTATGGTGGCTCTATGTCTAGTTAATAGATTGTTGAGGTTGCATACATACATACTGCTGAAATCTTGAACATACTGGCACTTCATTGTAGTCGTTCTTGTTCAACCCTATGTTGGATAATGGTAATAATAATTGGTGTATTCCCAACTAGCTGAGACACGGCACAACAAAGCCTATCCGATGAAATAGTGAAATAAGTGCAAACTGAAATTACCGGACTTCTATACAAGTGTAACTGATTTTCCGTTGATTCTTGCTCCATAAACTTTCGTTGCAACAAGAATTCCGAATGGACAGTGATTGCGAACCGTTCCGATACCTTTAGAAGGACTGTAGCAACGGGAAAAAATGGCAACAATTAAGGACGTAAAGTAAGAATATGCACATTTGGCAGGGTGATTAGGAGCATTTTTAGCATTGGTGTATAACGATAATTTTAAAAATAGCGGTTAAACTAAGAAGTATCACCATTATGGACCATTCAACTCAATTTAATCAAACGACATGCCTCACACAGGCGGCAGGGTTTAATAACAGAGGACAAATGAAATTGTTTATAAATTAGGTTGTTTGTTGAGAAAGCATCAGTAGGTCCACATCCTGCAGGCACTCAACTCTTTTATCTGATTAGGCACGGGGGGATAAAGGCCATAAATTAAGCTAGTCTGTCCAACCCACCCGTGTGCGCATGTTTTATAAGCCATCAGTGGGTGTTCAAGCCAAGTAAGAGTGCAGTACAGAGCAGTGTAGATGAAGAACAAGTCAAAGACATCTCATTTATCCGACATATCGATGTGCCCATGTTTTCGTAGGCCGTCGGCGTCATCAGTCCGCGTACTGTCGATCGAAGGATGTGACAGTGTTGGGGGCAGGAATGAGAAATATGACTAATCCACTTAGTAAAAGCGAAAAACTCTTGCTTAGAGAACAGGGTGGGTTCGCGTTGTGTCGACAGTATTTTCTCTCCATCTTTACCCATCCTTTTGTACTGCGGATTCCGAAGTTGCTTAGTTAATTAGGATATCCTTGTTTTCCTGAGCAATGCACACTCCCATGCGCCATGACTTGTCTTGGAAATTTCGTGAACTATACATAATAAATGAAACACTTGTGCTATCAGTTCTTCTCTCGCTTAACTGCTGTTTCCACTCACACTGATGTATATTTACAGCATTCATTCCTCTCGCTGTTTTTCCATTAGGTGACGAATGTAAACGCTGTGGTGGACGCTGTCAGTCAACTGGAAACGTTCCCCATGACAATGGGTCAACTGCAGGAAACTCGGATTGGCCAGCTCCTACAGACCATCCGGCACAAGGTGGATGCTCCACTGCAGAAACGCATTCGTTCTGTTATTCGGGCTTGGCAGAAACTACTATCACCTGAGTTCGCCTCATTGTCTGTGATCCCAATCAAATGCAGCACTATGGTCACATCCGCTGCCCCTGCTGTTTCCTCCTCAACTGCCTCTGAGCATCGGAAATCGAATGGGGCCTCTTTGACCTTTATCGCGAGAGACAATGTGGCTCGCACATCGCAAAGCCCGCTCACTTCTGTGCCATCTACCGCTTTCCCAGTTCGCCAAACCGACGGTGCAGCTGCCATACCTCCGAATTCTGCATCACGGCCGTTGAAACGTACTCACTCATCCATAACCCTCGGAACATCTGGGCCAGTGACTTCCGCACAGATGCCTAACACTCCGCCATGTGCCACCACACCCAACAAACGGTTCAAGGCGCACGACAATTCCTACCCCTATTCCTTGTCCCCCGTGACCACCATATCCACTGCCAAGCCCCCAACAACAGTTCATCCAGAGTCCCTAGTGAACGGTACACAACGTCCGACTCCAAGCACACGCACATCCCAATTATCCAAACAAAACACACTTTTTCCCACCAAATCAACTACTTCCATCATTCCAGCTCGACATATTGGGGAAAAGCCATCGACGCCTTCGGAATCTGCCAAAGTGGACGCTAATCGCAATGCAGTCCGGCTGGCCAAAGTCAAATCTACCGCCGAGTTGGTTCAAGCTGCTGGCGATTGCATTGATTCAGCGACTGCCGATCGCATTCTGACCAATCGAATTAGCAAAGAGGCGGATCCACCCAGACCTTCGGTCATTCCACTTCTCATGAAATCAAAGCAGTCACGCCCAACATCATCCAGTGCTGGTGTCCATCGCGTGGGCCCTTCACCGCGCACACGTGGTCCGACGCAGGCTCCATCTCCAGCTCCATCCAAACCTGCTACGACTGCGCAGCCAATGGCCAGGTCGGAATCACCACTCACATCCCACCACCACCACCAGACCTCCGAATTGGCGACATGTACCAAAAATCGTACCACCTTCGGTGAGCCCAGCGCGCCCGTATCCGTGGAGAGCAAGGGCGAGTTAAATCTAGTCCAAAAAGCTGAGGCCGAACGAACCACTGTGGCTGTCGATTCGGACAACCAACAAGTCAAGGAAGGTCATCGAAAGAAAGAAAAGCACAGACATCGACATAAACATCGTCATCGAACAGAATCCGATGAGAAGACACATCACCACTCACCCGTTGTACATATCCCCCCGATTACAAACCATTTGGACGACTGGCCCCGTCTTCCACCACTGCCGAGTCACATTGATTGGTCCAGTTTAGATTACACCCCCTTGGGAACCCGCAGTTCCGGCGGAGCGACTTTCTCCGAATCCGATATCACACGTCTTCTAGTGGACAATTGGCCTGGTGTCAATTGTACTGTGGATGAGGATGGCAACTCATATCCGCTCACTGAATTGTACTCACTCACACTTGGAGATCAGTACCTTCACATTCTGCCTTGGATTGATGTGTTCGGTGCAAGACGGCATTTTTTTCCTGTCTCGGATTTGGACACTTTGACCGAGTTGCCTGAGCCTTGGTAGTCTGTGTAACTGTCCACTACACGTTGTCATCCTCTGACGACAGACTCTTGGACCAACCGTGGGTGTTTTCCGCACCTATTCCCGTTCTGACTGTATGTCTGTGAACTCGCCATCAGACCACGTGATCTTTGACTTTGGTGCTCCTTCAGATATTTGAGTCGAGTCATGACGATGATGATGATGACTGCCTTGTGTGTATGTTCTGTGACCCGACCTCATCCTTCTTCCTTCCGCTCGAAATGGCATTTACGCAACCTCCCTCGCCCCAGTGGCTGTGCGCTTTTACTTGTGCTACTGTGACTTGCGCAATCGGCACTACCACAACTCACCTAGTCGCCTACCGGTTTCCTTCATGAGCTTGATTCCGTTTCTTTTCTGCCTGTTTGTCTAACTTTCACTTCTTTTTCCTTTTTCGACTCATCGAGATTGTCCTGCGTGTGCGTGCATGCACGCGCGTGGATAGGTGAGCACTTTCGTGCTCACCGTTTGCCAGCACTGACTCAGTGTACTTGTCAGCCAAATTCCCATGATGGTTTTCGACTCTTGCTCACTCTCCTCGTCTTTGTCGCACGTGTGTCGCTTGCTTTCACTCTTTCTTCCCTCCGCGTGTGTGTATATTTTTGTACATATCTCCCTCCCCTGCCCTCATGACACCTATCTTTAGTCCTTCTATTGCATACTCTCTACTACAGAGTTAAATTTCTACAGAAATATACATGCAAATTGCGTTTAATGACCTCGAATTCCTTGGTATATTTTTGCAAGAGCAACTGAGTGTCGACATGGCTGTCGGCATATCATGTAGCTAAAAGCATCGCCTGCTTTCTTTCACATCTCTAGTTGCTGTTCGCGGAACTCAGCCATAATCGCCGCGGTTTTTTTAAGGATCGATACAGTTGAGATTCATTGTTCGCGTAAACCTACACAAATGGGATACAATCGACCACGTAAATGAGGGGAGTACGCTCCACATTTCACGGGGTTTTTTTGCTGACCATCTGGACACTAGTCATCGAGGGTAACGCACAGCAAGTCGACATCTAGTCCCAAAGGGAATTTAGCATTTCTGTCACGAGGACGCAGGTACTCATCGGATTCAGACAATCTTTGGTCGGCAGTCTCATTTGAGTCACAGCACAGGTGATTGTGAGATCTAAAAGCTCTGGACATCTGGAGTTACTGCGGTGGTCTGACTGAAACTGATCATGGGCAACAGTTGACGGCGGTAGCCCACTCAACGAATGTATGTGAGTGGCTGTCCTATTGTTTACATACAATTACCTGGAATTATCCAGAGGTTATCAGCAGTAGCTTGTTGTCAATCGGAGCCAGCGAATTGGTTGGTACGTTAACGGCTGCGAGTTGTGGACGGGTTGTACACCTGTCTTGTACGTCAGTTGGAGCGGTAAGATAAGTTGACCACTGCCACTCTATTGACAGGCCGACCTTAGTTTCTAACACTAACCGGCTACATCGGTTCACGTTCCAGAGGATTCCTCGTGTTGCAAGGTTCTCTGTCAAGAAGTATCGTGTCGTCTGGAAATATTTTGGTGTTGCTCATCCCAACACTGGCACCCCACGACCGCGGTTTCGTCCTCTTTTGGGCTCATCAGGTGGAGATAGCCTGAGTTGGGCTGGAAATCAGAGCCTAGTGGTTCACGGCTGATGCCATAAACACCATGCCACTGAGATCCGTGAACGACGCGTGGTACAGCGGAAATGAATTCAAAGTTGGACTTTGAGAGCCTGCTGTGTAGTTGGGTTGCTACAAGCAACCTCTATTGAGACCTCGGTTCACATGTGGTGGACCACGGTCGTTCCGATCACAAGGATCGAATGTGAATGGAAATATTTTGATGTTGCTCATCCCAACACTGGCACTGGTATCGTGTCGTCTCATATTGCAGATAGTCGGGTACTAACTGTAATAGCAGTGTCATACCAAAATGAAAGGACGGACCAACCGAGCGAGCTAGCTAGCCATTGGGAAGCGGGTGTAACTGATTTGATTGCTAGACACGGATTGGTTGACATTCGTGTGAATAAATCATCGTTTGTTTAACTAAGTCAAAGGAGGAACCTCATTGCCTCGGAAGGGTCGTTAGATGGATGTGAACGCGTAACTTATATCGAGGAGTTCGCCTTGCCAAACGTGCTGTAAATTTCGGTGAATTATCTTTGCCGAATAAACAGTCGCCCCTGAAGGACTGACTTCTGCAACACTACCGGCGGTGCATCACGGACGTCCCAAGACAGCTGGCTTCAGCCTGGCTGTGTGTGAAATGGTTTTGAGTCAGTGTCGTTGAAACGACCAACACTAATTGCAAGGTATGTTTCAACTTCGGCGTTCGGTCTCCATTCCGATTGTACGTTTTGGATTACATTCTTACTTCCTAGTCCACTGGCTCGGCTCGATTTTATTACCTACGGTGGCTTCGTTTCCAGAACCTCAGTCGGTAACTGAATTAGTCCAGCCAAATCCAGATGCTTATGCGTAATACCCGATTGCTGTGTGTCTGCACTCGCCACTGCTTGACACAAAGCTGCAGTGCTCTGCTTCAGTAGTCGATTACATGGAAGCGGCACTAATCGGAATGCTTGGGGCTGCACGCATGGTGGGGGTACGATGATACTTTGGAAATGTTTAGTGACAAGAGAGAACTATTGTTGCGATTCTTCTCATCAAACCGGTATATCAAGGTGCATTCGGAAGTGTTCCATCTGCTGGGTAGGGTACAGATTCGCTCATTCGGATTGTCGACCATATTCCCGTGATAATAAGTTGCAGATTAAGGATCTCGCCATTTTTGGACCGATCTGGGCGAAATTCCATGTGATCACGTGTCCGACATGCCTCAACTGGTGTATCGCTGAGCTGGTAGTCTATTTCTGGTCAAAGTAGGTTTCAGTACTTGTATCCCTGAAACAAATACTAATAGTAGTAGTAATAGCGCCTTTCTCGCAAGTGTCACGTTTGGATTGCATGTATTAAAGATCCTTCTGCAGCCCTTGATCGGCGTCCGCGGCATGTCTCAGCAACAATATCGCGTGTGAGAACGAACTGCCCATTACGTTCAATTCTTAGAGACCGCCTGTAATTCGGCTTCAACAAAGCCTTCCATTCGTCACTACAATTCACTCCTCCCCACGTGTCTAAATCGCCTACCTTACCTACGCGATTAGCCGGCATGTGTACTGTTGTTCAAATACAACACGTGAGAACAAACTCGCGAAGATTTACGCGTGGTTTTTTGGCAACAGAACGGCAGCTGTGCACGTTGGCTTAGACTAGTGAGTAGTTGACCTTGCTACCTGAATCGCGATCGAAGTACGCACCTATCACACCGGTCGGAGACGAGGAGGCACGGATGTCCGCTGCTTCAAAACTCACTTTCCCTCGAGCCTAAGATGAAGAGTTTTTGCACTCAGTTTTGAATTCGCTGTCACATTGCAACCGCGTGGAGCACAAGCCCATTGGATATAAATGATAAATACTCAGCCAAACATTTTCTAGTTTGAGGTAAGCAAATGCGCGAAGAATATTCTTTTCGATACTTCTCATCAGGCGTGTGCAATTACGAAGCAAAATCTTTTGGGGAGAATAAAGCCCGTAGAGGCCTGTACAGAGAGCAACCAATTCATTAACTAGGCAATATGAAAACTAAATCAATGATTTGATCAATCAGATTATCGCATTAGGAAGCAGGTGAACAAGGCAGGTCAAGCTCAAGGCAATTTGAGAGCCTCTAACAGTGTGCGCTGTTTGCTATTTTGCAAATTTATCATTTGGACTTTGCTAAACACTGTTAGGCACGTCATCTTTGGGTGGGGGGTGCTTGGTCGTTTGTCTAACACTACATCACTATCTCGTTTTGAACGTGAATACTGTATTATAGAGCAAGTAGAAATGGATTCTGTACAACTCTTTCGAAATATGGCGAAAAACGTTATAAAATTGTCAACCGTGAATATCATTGTCGTTCTCATGTAATATTTAAAATATTCGACTTACGATATTTCAGGATTCACAAATGTGATATGTCATCGTAAGTGTGCAGTCGTTCTCTGAATCGAATAGAGGCAAAGTACAAATCTAACAACGTTTTGAACTGCTGCACAGATGTTGCCTCAATCACATGTTCGGGCAAACTGTTCCAAATGTTTACCACTCTTCTTTCGAAGCACAGCGGATGGGGAACACATTTCATATCCGGCACGACAAGTTTGTATCTGTGTCCGCGTGTGCTGCATGGCCCTCGTAAATGCAGTATTGGCCTTAGCATGGGGAACTCACGAAGATGTAGAATTCGGTAGGTCATAATGAGGTCGACTCGCACCCGACGGTAGGACAAAGTGTAGAGCCCTAGTTTTTCGCACCGGTCTTCATACCCAAAGCCACGTAAACTCGGGATGAGCCTGGTAGCAACGTGTTGGACCCGTTCGATCTTTTGTGCCTCGCCTCGGGTAATCGGAAAGTAGGCGGACGAACCGTACTCTAGCATTGGTCTAATGATAGAAGAGAACAGGCGAGTAGCAACCTCTTCAGACCATGTGCCGAAGCTGCGTTTGAGCGCCCAAAGCATGCGCAGTCCGTTCCGATATAGCCTGTTCGTGTTGTCCACGGACTTCAAATCGTAGCGCGAGAGTACACCTAGGTCCTTCAAGGAGGGTGTGGGATATAACGTTTGGCCGTCAAGAGTGTAGGTTCGGCCGTTAGCACCCTTCCCCAGGCTCATAAATACGGACTTGGCTGGGTTGACCGGGAGAAGAACTTCTGCAGACCATGTGGATAAGCGGTTGAGATCTTGCTGAAGTAGGCCACAGTCATTGGGAGCGTCGATTTCTCTCCAAATCTTCATGTCGTCCGCAAACAAGGTACACGGCGACCGGAGAAGCTGCGGTAGATCATTGATGTGGATCAGGAACAGAGTGGGCCCTAGCACAGTGCCTTGA